>CM041031.1:14415796-14612947 GCA_023078785.2 Hyles euphorbiae | reverse complement strand
GAGGTTATAGACCTAGCCGATTTTAATATTTACAATTAATTTTCTTTTCACATACAATTTTTATTGCAATCAATGGTAGATAGCCTTTCGCCTGTTGGTAAGCGATACGACCGTTCATGATCAGTGGCAAAACGAAACAACAACTTGAATTAATAATTAATGCTTGGCATTCCACTGCGCTCGCCATCCTGTGACATAAGATGTTAAGTCTCAATATGTCCAGTAGTTACTCTGGCTACAATGTCTTGTAACCCAAAACACAACGATGCCTTAAATAATTAAATGATCAAAGTAATGTCAATTGAAATACTTATACATAATACAAAATTTCTACCTAATTGCCAATTAATTTAAGTCCAAAAATCTTTATAATCTGAAGTTGTAATAGTTTTGTCCAAGTCTTAGTAATTGGGCAGGATACGGCGCGAAGTTTATTTGCAAAGTATCTTCAGCGGGGCAGGAGAAGGGAAACTACTACGAAGTGATCAAAGACCCAACTTTCCGATCCATTTATAAAGCTGAATGATATTAACTATACTAATTGATTTAAAGTTTATTTTTATTTCCACTTGGTTTTGGTAGGAATTATTTTTATTTTGAAGTTTGAAGGCGTGTTGATTTCTTGCTTTGGGCGTTAAGGTTTGTTCATCATTGTTTTTGTGTTCATATTTTTCAGTACATAAATAAATAAAATAAAAAAATGTTTATTGCCTTAAAATTAACAAATAATACAGCAAAAAGCAAACAATATTATCGAAAGACAGTAGTATTGATTCACAGGATCTAGCTCAAGATTTCTTTAAGATTTGTTCGAGATTTCGCCAAGATTTGTTCAAGCAAGTCAAAACTGAATGACACGAAACTAAAAAAAAAAAAAAAAAAAAAAAAAAAAAAAAAAAAAAAAGTTTGGTGTCAAATTGGGGGTTTTCGGGGTCGTCCGATCCATCTGTGCTATCCATTTTCTTCTAACTGTAACCGTTGCCTTTTTAGCTATTTTATTTCACCAGGTCCACTACCCCTAATTAATTAGCTAATGTTTTTAAGGTGATTACCTTAAATATCTCCTCGACTGCGCTCTTAATGACGGTCACTTAATGAATCATCACTCGATGCTAATCACCCTATTCCTCATCAATAACAACACGTTGTTTCAATAGTTCATGTTTTATTCATTCAAAAAATTGATTTAAACATCATATGCAATATCATATCATTTTTAAACGTATCCATATTAAAATTATTTAAAAAATCACTTAATGACTTCCCGTTAAACTTATACAATATGTACAATATACAGTACTCTCCACAGACTGAAGTCCAATCATTTTGTATTCTGCTACTACTACATTTCCATTGTTTTGAATTCCTATTCAAGAACATTCTGTGATAACCAGTAGGAGAACGTCCATAAGAATCAAAATATTCTCCAACACCGCAACTATCTATGTGTATACCTATCCAGTGAGATCCTGGCTTTGTGTCCGGGTCCAAATTGCTTATAACATACATAGGAACTTGAACATTCATTGGTAATTTGTTTGCAGCGTATACATTATACTGTAGACTTGGATGAATTTTTCCTAAACATTGTTGAATTTCATTGGTATTCATTGTTGCATTTAAGTTCCATATGACTGAATACTTCGTAGGATTACAGGTGAGTGAAAAGATCAAGATATGATACATATATTTAAGAGTGAAATAAGGTGCAAATAAAACGGTGAGTATATTGTTACAGTAAGTTTTATTTTGATCATAAACTTAGTACTAAGTAATACAGAATTCATTATTCTAGTCTTAGCTGCTATAGTCAACAGTAACATTACGATTTTTATCTATTTCGATAACGTTATCAAACTCAGCATATACAACACAGTTTATTGTTTGAGTAAGAGTGGATTCAAAACGAACTTCTAATCTTACGCTACCATGCTTTATAAGATTCCAATGACTCGATGAATTGGCTGATAAATCAGGAGTAAGATCAAAAGCTAACAGACAATAACCATTGGAATATTTATCACGAGATATCCCATTACCTTCATTTAGAAAATGTATTCCCGTTCCTGAGAATAAGGTATGATATGTTGTAGTAAACATTTTATTCTCAAACGATGGTTGCAAAGCTTTTGAGGGTATTTGATGACCATCTATGTACAAACAAAATGAATTCATATCATAGTTTTCAAAGTTAAGTGGATTTTTAGTGAGACTACCATTGAACGCTGCATTATTAACAAACCCAACTATACATCTTTTAGGTACTTGTCCTAGAAAAATATTATCAAGCGTTTTTCCTTGAACTCCTGATGGTATTGTTAAAACTTTAACTTCAGCTCGAGTTATATTTTTCTGTTGCTGTGGAATAGTAAGAACACAAATCTAATAATCTATATAAAATTGATAGTTAATGGTTTCTTAATATAAGAATGCGCAAATGTAATTACAAACTAATTAGATAAGATACTTAATGATTTGTTGAAACAAGATTGTGTTAATGTAATAATCTATTAAAACTAGATAGTTAATGATGTGTTGAAACAAGATTGCTAAGTGCTTTACGTTTATATATAAGTCCACAATATTATTGGTATGTTAATTTAACTAGCAGTCGTAGTTCGGCGAAGTATTGTTAACTAAAGTGAATTATAGTGACCAAAGGAAAATGGAGGTAAGGTACTTTTTTTTGTTTTATCAATTTATAAACTTTTCATTACTACTAGATTTACTCTTAGGTTATTATTGGATTTACTCAGAGAGACTCATTGTGTAAATTATGTTGTATTGTTACAGAACTCATTCAGTTCTATGATGGAAGATAATACATATAAAGGATATTATTATAACACACCCCCGGATTCTGAAAATGAATTAGAAATAATTACATCACCACCACCACAGCCCATTAAAAGAAAATCGAATGAAAATCAAACAATTGATGATCTGTTCGAAATATCACCGAAGAATAAAAAGAAAAAGACATCGAGTTCTGTGTCTCGAACTCAAGATGGTGGTACAACGTTTATCACTAGCAATTCAGATGATTCAGCAAATGCAACACATCTTATTAAGATCGAGTTGTATGATTTGCAAAAAATATCAAAAATTCCCGTGAAAGAGCACTGGAAAAATAGTGAAATTAGAATCAAGTTTTATACAACAAACAAAACAAAAAAATATGACAATATTCAAAAATTAATGTATCACCTTACAAAGGATATTACTACAAGTGAAACTTGTAAAAAATATTTCTTTTCCAAATAAGAACTAAGTATATAATTTGCCACCACCACCACCACAAACAATCAAAAGAGAAAAAAAGTGAAAAACAAGAAAGTGATGATCAAATTCCCGAAGATTAAGAAGAAAGACATCAAGCTCTGTGTCTCGAACTCATGATGGTGGCACAACATTAATCACACGCAATTCAGACGATGCCAAAACGTACTAAGAAACCATTAGGCAATTACATACTTTGTTAATTATGGATTCATCATTACCTAATTTCTTTACCTGCATATTTCATATAAGTTCTCAAATTTTTTTTGACTTATATTCAGTTGTATGTTGATGTTTGTGGTGTAACTTTAATTCACTTTCCAAATTAAACTACAAAATGGACTTCTCCAATACAGTTGAAAGCGCCTTTTTTAGTTCGGAAGTTGACGAAATTCTCGATGAAAATGAAATGGTTAAGATTTGTGAAGAAGTGGAGATATGTGAATCATTGAAATCATGTTTTGATGATGAATTTACATGTGTGTCGAATGAAAACCACACGAAGTAAGTACCGAGTTTTATATCAAGCTTAATAAAAAAAATGTTTTAACAGTTACAATAATATTTTATTTTGTTATAGTCAACCAAAACAAGGAGGATCACTCAAACGCACAATAGTTCGCGATGATCCAAAACCTTTCATTCATAATGTGAAACGTCCAAGAACTGAAGAAATGGTGTCAACTTCATCTGGTGTGACAGAAGGACCCCACGCAGGTGATCATTTAAACCAAGTAAATTGTGACGCTTGTAAAATTACAGTTAGTAAACGATATTTTACCAACCATTTAAAAAGTAATATCCATAAAAATAACGCTCTGAAATTACACAAAACTTTTGAAAACGTATCGATTATTGAAACCGCTTTTGGACAAAGAATTATAACATATAAAATTTGTAGTAAAGCGAACGAAACTTTTAAACCATTATTTCAAACTCCGGAATCATTTTTGAATTCAATTAAAAATGACATATTATTTTTAGTTGAAGAGTCAATTGAAAAATATAGTATTTTTAAAGTTAATTTCATATTACATGCTGAATTCATTCAACAAAGTAAAGATGATACAGTGAATTCATTTGATTTTCAAACTAGCAATTTTATCATATGTCGTGGGGATGATTTAAATATATTTTTTACGTCTTTATGTGATACTTTGGTAAATAAAATAAGTAGCTTTGAGAAAAAAGATAGTGGATGGAGTCTAAAACACATAAAAAGCATAGATTTGAATGTGAATAAATTTAATCCTCTTCGTGGTACTTCATATATTGATTTACCCAGAGATATTAGTGCAAAAAAAGCCGTTATTAATGTTCAAAACACAGATTATTTATGTTTCAAATGGGCTTTACTCTCCGCTCTTTATCCAGTTAGTAAAAATGCTGGTCGCGTATCTTCATACACTATGCATTCTGATAAATTGAATTTCAATGGTGTATCATTCCCTGTTAAATTAACTGACATTCCAAAAGTGGAAAAATTAAACAAAATTAGTATAAATGTATTTGGTTTAGAATGGAATAAAAATACTAAAAAGCACAGTATTATTGGGCCTATTTATTTTACTAAAAGCCGTAGGAGTAGTCATATAAACTTGTTGCATTTGAGTAATGGTACAAATAGTCATTATTGCTTTATCAAAAATTTATCTCGTTTAGTTAGCAAGCAACTCTCAAACCAAAATCATGCCGTTCATATTTGTGATGGATGTCTATTGTATTTTCCAACTATTGAAAGATTGTCAAACCACCAACAATATGACTGCTCTCATGTTACTACTGAATTACCAACTAGTGATAAAACATTTAAAAATTGGTTTGGTCAGTCAACATCTAATGATAAGGTAATGTTCGATCATTTTGAACGAAAATTAAAAGTACCTTTTGTTATATATGCAGATTTTGAAGCATTTTTAAGTCCTGTTAATTCATGTTCCAATAATCCATTCAAATCATATACAAATAACGTTCAAAAACACGAACCGTATAGTTTTGGGTATTACATAAAGTGTTCATATAATGACAATTTGTCAAAGTTTGAGTCTTATTGTGGGTCCGAATGTGCACAAGTGTTTATGAATAGAATTTACAATGACTTGAAATCTATTTGTAGCAAAAATAATTTTCAAAGCCCTCCCAAACCATTGACTGTAGAAGATCAACAAATTGTAAGCAATTGTAAATGTTGTCATATTTGTGAGACTGATTTGAAAGAAGGAAAATGTTTAGACTTTGACTGGTACACAGGTAATTTTAGAGGTGTTGCACATGAAATATGTGCAAAAAAGTTTAGAGCACCAAATTTTATACCAGTAATTCTTCATAATTTAAGTCATTATGATTCACATTTTATTGTTCATGCACTCAATTTTGTTGATGGTCAAGTAGATATAATTCCTCAAAACAAAGAAAGGTATATTTCGTTTTCAAAAACTTTGTATGTAAATAATCAAAGAATAAATTTAAGGTTTATAGATTCATTAAAATTTTTACCATGTAGTCTTGATCAATTAGCTAAAAATCTAAAAGATGATCAATTTCATACTCTAAAACACAAATTTCCTATCAATGAAGACTTTATGCGTCTCAGAAAAAAAGGTGTTTTTCCCTATGAGTTTATGACCTCTTTTGATAGTTTAAAAGTAACATCTTTACCCAACCAACAACAATTTTACAACACATTAACAAATTCAAATGTATCTGATGACGATTACAATCATGCAAAGGATGTTTGGAATCACTTTAAATGTTCAAATATGCTTGATTATTCCAATTTATATTTAAAAACCGATGTCTTGCTATTAACAGATATATTTGAAAATTTTAGAGATCTTTGTATTGCTACTTATAATCTTGATCCCGCCCACTATTATACTGCCCCAGGCTTAAGTTGGGATGCTATGTTAAAGTACACCAAAATAAAATTAGAATTATTGACAGATTTTGATAAAATTGCTTTCATAAGGGCTGGTATTCGTGGTGGTGTATCTCAATGTAGTAATCGTTATGCCAAAGCCAATAATGAATATTTAAACAATTATGATGTCAACACAGCTAAATCATATCTTGTTTATTTTGATGCTAATAATTTATACGGATGGGCTATGTCCCAATACCTTCCCGAAGGAGGATTTGAATGGATAGATCCTACAAGTAGTTTTGATGTATCTGATACATCAGAAAATGGTTTTATCTTAGAAGTAGATTTAGAGTATCCTGATGAACTTCATGACATACATTCAGATTTACCTCTTTGTCCAGAAAACATTTGTATCAATAATTGTAAAGATTCAAAATTAATTTCTAATCTTAATAATAAATACAAATATAAAATTCATTACAGAAATTTAAAACAATGTCTCAAACTAGGTATGAAGTTGATAAAGATACATAGGATATTAAAATTTAAACAAAGTCCCTGGCTTCAAAAGTATATCGATTTAAATACAAATATGAGAACAAAAGCGGTATCAGATTTTGAAAAAGATTTCTATAAACTGATGAATAATTCAGTATTTGGTAAAACCATGGAAAATATAGAAAAAAGGGTTAATGTAAAACTGCGAACGCATTGGGAAAATCGAGGTAAATCTCTGGGAGCACAAGATTTGATCGCGAAACCAGAATTTCATAGCCTTTCAATATTTTCTGAAAATTTAGTTGCAATTCAATTACGGAAAACAAAAATTTTATACAATAAGCCTATCTATCTGGGATTTTGCATTTTAGATATTTCTAAGACTTTAATGTATGAATTTCATTATGATTACATGCTAAAAAAATTTAGTGATAAAACTAAACTATTGTACACTGATACTGATAGTTTCATTTATCAAATATTCACAAATAATTTTTATGAAAACATCAAACCTGATTTAGGTGCACGGTTTGATACTTCCGATTACCCACCTGATAATATTTTCAGTTTTCCTAGAATAAATAAAAAAAAGTTAGGATTTTTCAAAGATGAAAATAATGGACAAATTTTAGAAGAATTTGTTGGTCTTCGATCAAAAATGTATGCATTCAAGGTAGGCAACAAAATAGTAACAAAAGCTAAGGGAGTAAATAAAAGTGTAACGAAACGATTAAATTTAGATAATTATAAATCATGTCTTTTTAATAAAAATGTTCAATATCATAGTATGTATAGATTTAAATCTATCAAACATACAATATTTACTCAACAAATTAACAAAACTTCTTTGTCTTATAATGATACTAAGCGTCACATTTTACCAAATCTTGTAGATACTTTAGCATGGGGTCACTATAAACTAAGATAAAATATCAATTGTAATGTGTATTTTTTTTTTTTTTTTTTACTATTATGTTTAGAGTATCTCCAATAATCTTCATATTTTGTATTAAATGTAGTGTTGTAAATAAAAACCTAAATTTAAGAAAATAAAATTGTACATACATATTGTGTTATTTAGTTTGTAAGTTAAATTTAAGAATTAATTATAATATCTTCATTATCCGTTGGTTACTATAATTCAATTTAGTTAATAATAATTCACTGAACTATTAATACTAAATTAAAAAAATAATTGTACATACAAATTTCGTGTTATTTAGTTTGTAAGTTAAATTTAAGAATAAGTTATATTTGATTATATGTCCTGATTGAAGAGAAACAAATAAAGTTGTGGTTAATATGAATGCTGTTTATTTTATTGTTGAACTTCGCATATGTCACACGTTGACAACATGTATCATTTTATCCACCCTTTTACTGCAATAATTGCAGGACCTAGTGGATGTGGAAAATCTCAGTTTGTAACAAATTTTATTAAATACAAGAGTGAAGTATGCAATATAGATTTTGCTCAAATAACTTGGTGTTTCGATGAAATGCAACCTCTATATAACTTAAATAATGTAAACTACTTTCAAGGATTACCAGATCTAAACATGTTTGATGGTAAAGAGCCCAATCTAATCATAATAGATGATCTCATGAGGGAATCCGATGGACGCATTGTTGACATATTTACAAAAGGTAGTCATCATAGAAATTTAAGCGTTTTCTACATAACCCAAAATTTATTTCATCAAGGAAAAGGACAGAGGGATATTTCTTTAAATTCAAGTTATATTATTTATTTTAAAAATCCTCGGGATAAAACACAAATTCGATATTTAGCACGTCAAGTTTCACCAGAAAATACTAAATTCATCGAAGAAGCGTACAGAGATTCTACTAAGGATGCTCATGGATATTTGATGGTAGATCTTAAACAAAATACTAATGATCAGTGTCGTATTAAAACAAGGGTATTTCCTAATGATGGATTTTGTTATATATACATACCAAAGAAGGGGTTTAAATACGACAAGAATCAAAAAATGTCCGTCATTTACCAATAATGCAGGGAAGCTTGAAGACACATAAAGATTTACTCTCTGCATTACATACTTTAAAACCAAAATATCAAAAAGCCTTATTAAAATCGTGTGATGAGGATGAAATAAATTGTATTTGTGAGTGTGTTCATAATATTTTACAAGGTAAAGTTCCATTAAAGGAAAAGGAAAAAAAAAATCTGAAAAAGTATAGAACTTTGCTTCGTAAACTCGTACATAAAACTACAAATAAAGTGAGAAAAAATATAATAATTCAAAAAGGTGGAGCCTTTCTACCTATTATATTGGGTTCTATACTGAGTGGATTAATAAGCGGTATTGTTTAAAATGGAACATGCTAAGAGAATGATACTTGTTGAACCGAGTTTGATAGATAAACTTAATCAAAGAGATTCTTTGGATAATCCAAAATCAAGACTAGATGTCGAAATGCAAAATATTTTAAAAAGCAAAGAAGATGATAGAAAGAAGTGTATTTTGTACTTACAAGTTTTACAGCGATATTTACACTTTACTGGGGAAGATCGCCAACCTTATGAACTGCCAATAATAACTTCACCTAATTCGTCTGAAACAATTATTAAAAAAGAACGTGACGATAAAAATATTGAAACAAATATTCAAGGATCAGTTGTTGATCAGATATCAAACGAAGAAGATACTCACCAAGAGAGCAACACTGTTCAGACAGAACCTGTTTACTCAGTAAAACAAATTTTAAGTTTGATACCAAAGACGTATTCCAAAAAAGGTGAGCTCTTACTAAATTTGTTGTCATCAAACAAAACAAAAATCCATTGGAATGGTGAAGGTACAGTTCTTATTGATAACAACGAGGTAATTGGAAGCAATATTATAGACTTAATAAATGATACATTAAGACCACTAAAACGAAATGATCCCATTGGATGGGAAAAATTTGCAAAGGTATTAAAAGACCTTAAAGTACCTCTTAGTTACGTTGGTAATCCGAAGAGAAGTAAATATATTAATCAACTACAACTAAAAGATCTTGAGGAACCATCTGCTGAGGAATTTACTACTCCTATGTCTACTGAAAAGTACATTAGAAAAGTAAAGAAAAAAATAGATTGGGAAAAATGGACCCCTTATTAGAAATTCACAATATTTATTATGATGCATCACACCCTGCTGGTTATAGTAGTATTGATAAACTTGCCGGAGCTATGAAAGGTAAAATGACTAAAAAGGAAGTTAAAGAATGGTTGCAATCACAAGAAACGTACACTCTTCATAAGCCGATATATAAGAAATTCCCTCGAAACAAATATATTTTATCAAATTTAAATGTACTTTGGCAAACAGATTTGAGTGATATGAGAACTTACAGTAAATATAATGATGGTTACAATTATATATTGTGTGTTATTGATGTTTTTAGTAAGTATGCATATGTTAGAGCTATAAAAACCAAAAATTCATCTACAATAAAACAATGTTTTGAAAGCATATTCAGTGAATCTTGTAATACACCGACTCACATACAATCTGACAAAGGTACCGAGTTCGCATCCAAAGATGTTAAAAATTATTTTAAAACAAGAAATATTAATTATTATACTACAAATAATCCTGATATTAAAGCTAGTGTCGTTGAAAGATTTCAAAGGACACTCAAAACAAAAATGTGGCGGTATTTTACTCATAAAAATACTTATAAATACATTGATATTTTACAAGATTTATTGTATGCCTATAACCATAGTTATCATTCGAGTATTAAAATGGCTCCTTGTGATGTAAATTCTAACAATATAATTACTGTTTGGAATAATTTGTATGATAAAGAAACAGTAAGAACCACGAAAGATATCCCATTACCTAAGTTTCATATCGGTGATCATGTACGGATAACAAAATATAAACATGTATTTCAAAAGGGGTACGAGTCTAACTGGAGTGATGAAATTTTTGTGATATCTTCAATCATTGACAGATCACCCTGGGTTGTCTACACTTTGAAAGATTTAAAAGATGAAGTAATTGAAGGTACGTTTTATGAAAAAGAACTACAAAAAGTAAATTATAACCCCACCTCCAGTTATAAAATTGATAAAATTCTCAGATCTCGTTATTCAGGTGTCAAAAAGCAATTGCTAGTTAAGTGGAAAGGTTATCCTGATAAATTTAACAGTTGGATACTAGCATCGGAATTGCAAACAATATGATAAAACATAATTTTTATTTAACATTACCAAGCAACAGCTCTATGGAATATTTTCCTGAAAATAAGACAACTATGTTTTCTACTAAACTACCAAAACCCATGAAGTTAGAGGGAGAATGGATTGTTGGTGTGGTTGAATTTCAATATCCATGCACTATGTTCACTGTTCAAGAGCATGAAAATGTAATATATATAACTAAAAGAATGTTAATGCCAAATGAAGAAACAGCATCCTTGGTTTACTATAAAACTCACATTCCAGCCACAAACTATGATAATATAAATCATATTCTATCAGCCTTAAATAATATTAAAGAAAAGGTAAAGTTTCGCTATGATGAAATATCTAAATTTGTTTCTGTGTCAGTTATGGATGACTCAATCGTATCACTGAAGTTATCACCTAAATTGGCAATCCAATTAGGATACGAACCCAATAGAAATCTTGTAGAAAAAGGGTTCGGTAAATGTCCAGCAAATTTACATTTAGGATTACCATCTCAACTATTTGTTTATTGTGATATAGTAGAACCTCAAATTGTAGGAGACGTGATTACTCCACTATTAAGAATAATTCCTTTAGATCCAGCCAAATATATATATGGTGCTAATAAAATGCATGTTTTTTCACCTCCTCACTATATACCTGTTATGCGCAGAGAATTTGATACGATTGAGATAGATATAAGAACAAGCACGGGTCGTAATATACCATTCCAATTTGGGACGGTGTGTGTTAAACTACATTTTAGAAAATTATAATGTATCCTCGAGATCACATAACCTGCCCATATGAACATTACTATACTCACCAAGCTGGTTCAGGAATAGGAGTAATTTACAAGGGAGCACCTTATCAACGTGGTCATGGAATTGGTAGCTTTTTAGGAGGACTGTTTCGTTCAGTTTTACCATTAATATCAAGTGGAGCACGGACTATAGGAAAAGAAGCATTAAATACAGGTGTAGGGCTTTTATCAGATATGGTCAGTGCACGGCCAATGGAAGAGTCAATCAAGACGAGACTTAAAGAAGCTAGTTCAAATTTAAAAAGAAAAGCTGATGATAAAATAGATAAAATAATGTCAGGTTCAGGATATATAACAAAAAGAAAACGACTATCTGCATTCATTACACCACCAACTGCTAAGGTGAAAGCAATAAAAACAAAGACTCCACGAAAGTACAAAGATATTTTTTCATAAAATAAAATGTCATTTTTACATAGTCATTCTTGTGAATGTATCAAATCAGAATTAGATTTATTTGCTCTGCCATCAACACAAACAAGTATAGAAAGTGGATTGTGGATACATTACAAACCTATATCATCTCTAGCTGATGATGGTCCTATAGAATTTCAGGTGCCTGGAACTGGGGATGATTATATAGATTTGTCACATACTCTTATTCATATAAGAGCAAAGATATTAAGTCAAGACTCAACAAGACTAAATGCATCAACCATTGTTGCCCCTGTTAATAATTGGTTGCACTCACTTTTTAGTCAACTAGATGTTTACTTGAACCAAAAATTAGTTTCACCTCCTAACAATACATACCCATATCGCGCCTATATAGAAACTCTCTTAAACTATGCTCCTGCTGCAAAAGAATCACATTTAACATGCAGTCTTTGGTATGAAGATACAGAAGGAAAAATGAACTCAACTGATGGAACAAATATTGGTTTTACTAAAAGACAAGAATTAGTAACCGAGAGTAAGGAAGTAGAAATGATTGGTCATCTTCACGGTGATATATTTAATCAAGAAAAGTTTTTAATCAACGGCGTTGAAATGAGTGTAAAGTTAGTCAGATCTCGTGAATCGTTCAACCTTATGGCTTCTACAGATGATATGAAATTTAAAGTTAGCATAACAGATGCAACTCTTGTTGTAAGAAGAGCAAAAATTAATCCAAGTGTTTTGCTTGCACATCAAAAAGTTCTAGCATCTACCACTGCAAAATATCCCATAACTCGAGCTGAAGTTAAAGTTTTAACAATACCATCAGGAGTTCAAGGAAAAACGCTTGATAATATTTTTCTAGGACAAGTACCTAAAAGATGTATAGTTGGGTTTGTTAATAATGCAGCGTTCAATGGTAGTCTCACTAAAAATCCACTTAACTTTGAAAACTATGATATGAATTCATTTTGTTTGTACATAGATGGTCATCAAATACCCTCAAAAGCTTTGCAACCATCGTTTGAGAATAAAATGTTTACTACAACATATCATACCTTATTCTCAGGAACGGGAATACATTTTCTAAATGAAGGTAATGGGATATCTCGTGATAAATATTCCAATGGTTATTGTCTGTTAGCTTTTGATCTTACTCCTGATTTATCAGCCAATTCATCGAGTCATTGGAATCTTATAAAGCATGGTAGCGTAAGATTAGAAGTTCGTTTTGAATCCACTCTTACTCAAACAATAAACTGTGTTGTATATGCTGAGTTTGATAACGTTATCGAAATAGATAAAAATCGTAATGTTACTGTTGACTATAGCAGCTAAGACTAGAATAATGAATTCTGTATTACTTAGTACTAAGTTTATGATCAAAATAAAACTTACTGTAACAATATACTCACCGTTTTATTTGCACCTTATTTCACTCTTAAATATATGTATCATATCTTGATCTTTTCACTCACCTGTAATCCTACGAAGTATTCAGTCATATGGAACTTAAATGCAACAATGAATACCAATGAAATTCAACAATGTTTAGGAAAAATTCATCCAAGTCTACAGTATAATGTATACGCTGCAAACAAATTACCAATGAATGTTCAAGTTCCTATGTATGTTATAAGCAATTTGGACCCGGACACAAAGCCAGGATCTCACTGGATAGGTATACACATAGATAGTTGCGGTGTTGGAGAATATTTTGATTCTTATGGACGTTCTCCTACTGGTTATCACAGAATGTTCTTGAATAGGAATTCAAAACAATGGAAATGTAGTAGTAGCAGAATACAAAATGATTGGACTTCAGTCTGTGGAGAGTACTGTATATTGTACATATTGTATAAGTTTAACGGGAAGTCATTAAGTGATTTTTTAAATAATTTTAATATGGATACGTTTAAAAATGATATGATATTGCATATGATGTTTAAATCAATTTTTTGAATGAATAAAACATGAACTATTGAAACAACGTGTTGTTATTGATGAGGAATAGGGTGATTAGCATCGAGTGATGATTCATTAAGTGACCGTCATTAAGAGCGCAGTCGAGGAGATATTTAAGGTAATCACCTTAAAAACATTAGCTAATTAATTAGGGGTAGTGGACCTGGTGAAATAAAATAGCTAAAAAGGCAACGGTTACAGTTAGAAGAAAATGGATAGCACAGATGGATCGGACGACCCCGAAAACCCCCAATTTGACACCAAACTTTTTTTTTTTTTTTTTTTTTTTTTTTTTTTTTAGTTTCGTGTCATTCAGTTTTGACTTGCTTGAACAAATCTTGGCGAAATCTCGAACAAATCTTAAAGAAATCTTGAGCTGGATCCTGTGAATCAATACTACTCTTGTGTATGGATGTGTGTGTGAAATGCATGGTAGTGTGTGTAATGTTTTATTTTTTGATTTAATGTACTTTATAAGCATTATTATTGAAAAATATTAGCATTCTCCACTTCTCCTACACATAAACTATAAGTGTGCCAAATTTTATGCTCCTGCGTCCGCGCAATTTTCGTAAAAAGGGATCCAAAGTTTTTGCATCACGTATTAATATATAGATTTAGATATGTGAGTGTTCTATTTGTGCATCTGGAACTAGCTTAAAAGAAATTGTTACGCTTCAATAATTGTTAATCGCCTATTTATATTATAAGATATGTTTCAGTGTAAATAATTGTTGGGTGGACTTTATAAAAAATAGATTTATAATAATAGACAGAATTTTCATTGAGAAGTTAGGAATAGACATAAGCTAATTTCATAGTCATAAAAGTTATTGCTAATTAAGTGTTCTTAACCCGAACGTGTAAAGGTTAAATAAAGTTAATTATGTTAATGTATAATAGTTTCGTAATAGCGGCGATAACGTTATCAGTTGCAGTAATTATACAAGCCTATAATTACACATAGGTATGAATGAATAACCAGTATTTTAATAATTATTTAAGAGTTTATCAACGTTCTGCATTAACAAGACTAACGCCCAAATACTGGAACGCAACTTAAATATATATGGCGCTTAACTACGTTCATCCCGGTTAAATTTACTGGCTAAGTTGGCCGTGCGCTGTTAAGAGCAACTTATTATTTAAATGGCGTTCCAGTGTTCGGGCGTATTAGATGCAATCGCAGATTTACATGTGGCAAATAAGGATAAATAATCATTCATAAAGAAAACCAGCGGTATCATATATTTTACCTATTTTATAAATACAAACTTAGTGATCATGTTTTACAAGTTTTCATGTCATAATTAATATATCTTTATAAATTCATTGTATTGCGATTTGATTGAGAATATTGCGAATTTATTTTTGTTATAACCTTACAGACTCTTGTAAAAACATCTGAATGCAGCCCTGTACTAATGCGTGCCCCTATACCAGACAATCACATGACTAATGAAGGGAATTAACTTCTATTTAAGAACATGTAAAAACACATTATCATTACGTTTTGACAGCTTCTAATTAAAATTAAAATTGTAAAACCTATTCAAATATTATTTTTATATTGGAATTTTCAATTTTTTTTATGATTATTTTATTAACAGGGTGTCAGGATATTTTCCTTGATATGGCGATAGGCTCGTCCCATACATCGTGGGACGGAATACACCAGACGAAACGTGGGTATCCTGATAGCACCTCTACCCACCCCTTCTGGATAAAAGGCCTGAGTTTAAGTACATATATTTCTACAATATAAGTAATACAATAAATAAGAAGCGTTTGAAGGGCAGGTACACCGTATATCTACGT
This sequence comes from Hyles euphorbiae, assembly GCA_023078785.2. Classification (NCBI taxonomy): domain Eukaryota; kingdom Metazoa; phylum Arthropoda; class Insecta; order Lepidoptera; family Sphingidae; genus Hyles; species Hyles euphorbiae. The sequence goes on along the minus strand of CM041031.1, from coordinate 14,597,137 downwards.
GCGCAATCGTGATTACAATACGAAGGCGCGGTCACGTTTTATTTGTATGAACTACGTTACCCGGTCACGACGTGTCGCCATTATATTACATATTGTATTTATATTTACGAATATAGATTGGGACTAATATTAAACATCAAATATACGGAGGGTAATACTCTTTTCCGTGGTATCTATCGTACACGAAGGTAAGCCCTTCATTAGATGCCACGTAAGCTCAGTTTCAACCTTTGTAATTCGGTTTTGATATATCCAACATGGTTTATTCCACCAGCGAGATATAAATTATGTATTAACCGACTTAAAAAAGGAGGGTGTTCTCAATCCGACTGTACGTTTTTTAAGGACAGCCAGTGGTGTTTACAAATACACAAAATAATACAAAATACGAGTATATTTAAATAAAAGTAACACATGTTTAAAATTTCTCATTGGTATCTCACTATAAGCTGCACTGCAAATGATTGATCACCTTATTTACCGCCAACGAAAGGGCAGGGAAATAAAGCTAAACAAACCTCAAAGTATCCCTTTGTGGATATTCACTTTATAAAACTTGTGAGCAGATCTATGATTGTCAGACCTTACAACATCATTAAGTCTCATTCGAAATAATATCAGTTTGGGACCACAACCTTTTAAAAATTCAAGTAAACCCACTGTAACACCCTAGTATGTGAAATACAGGGTGGGGCGGTAATGACGACGTCGGGGATTCGATCCCGGGCCTCACACTAATGGGTTCTCGATAATCGATACTTTAAATTAGATCGTACCCACACGATAGAACATTTAAACGTGTATTAGCTTTTGATAACGTTTATATTATCATCTTGGTAAAATGGATTGTTTTGGAATAGGATTTCTGTCTCTCGTAGTTCCTGATACCCACGACATAAGACTCGATCTTAGTGCCGTGTCAAGGCTATGTATGTGACTATTGGGTGTTATTTATTTATTTATATAAAATTGCAGCTTTATTGAGGTGTTGTAGTAATAAAATAATGTAAGTTATTTCAATGTAATGAATGACATAGAAGCTACAAGAAACTATGGTACATATTATGCATTTTAAAAGGTTTAAATAAAAAACAATACCTTCAATTATTATATCTGAATTCATATCTTATAACTTGATATAAAACCACCTTTAAAAAACCTCCAATGCATACCCTACCTTAAAAAAACAACACATCGTTTTCCAACCGGCGTCTATTTTTAACCGCAAAGTTCATGCCGTCAGTCAAGTTCAAAGTTAACAGGCGGACAGCGTCGGCGCGGTAATTTAACTGCGTATAAACACTTCATCGAAAAACAACACACTCGATCACGGTTTACTTAAACCGGGGATTATTTTCGGACGGACATTGGTCCCGAAGTAAGAAGTCAGGGTTCCTTGGTTAAGCCGTTTAAGATGATCATGGATTGAGTAATATAGATAAATTATTTGGACTAAAAATATATATTTTTATAAACTTATTTTGCTTGCCTATTTTTTGTGTGCAAAATTAGTAAATAATCGATAAATAAATCAATAAACCCAACAATCACATACAAAGTCCTGACCCCACACTAAGATCGAGTCTTGTGTCGCGGGTATCAGGAACTAAGAGAGACATTCGGTCACACAAACACTCAGACGCGAAATAAATACCTATGGTTCACACAAATATTTGTTTCGGTGCGGGGATCGAACCCGCGGTCTCTCGTTTCACAGCCGGCGTCTATCCAACTGCGCCACGGAGGCTGTCTAAATTAATCGTGACCTTTAATTATTTCCATCAACATTTTATTAGCCGATTATTCTTAAGAAAAAAGACGAAATAGCGATAAATTAATAAGTACAATCACTGACAGTCTATTGTGAGAAGGTCTAAACCTCGAGTATTATTTAATCACACCAACATCAAAAGAGATACATCCTTACCCATAAAAAAATCATACAGAACCCTTAAGCAACGAACTGAAATCCGTTAGTGCGAGATGTTTAACCGGTGGTCGATACGACCTGCCGGGATCAGACGCCAAGCTGACTAAACAATGAAACTTAAACTCTATTTATATTCAATAACTAGGAGGGAAGGGACGTACAACATGCCTTACAATAGCTATTTATCCTATATTGAAACATGTGTTAATCATGCATTGAAGGAAGAGCTTAGGAGATAATATTTTCGAGATAGCAATGAGCGGAAATGGGTTCATAATTATTCAAAGATATGTAGTGTTTATTTATAAACATTTTTTTATCTTATCTTGACTCTTATTTCAAACTTAAATTGAGTTTCAGTTCAGATGTTTGTCATAAAATCTAGCAAATTATTAAAGGCATAAGTTTAGTGAATGGTAAATAGACAGATATAAATATACAGGGTAAATCCATACTGCGAACGAATTCGAAGCCAGGTACGCAATGCAATTTTTAGTTGCAATGTGTCCAAAGTTTCTAAAACTGCCGCCTGACTTCCTTTTCTTCCGCAGTCTGAATAAAGCCTTTATATATATAATGACAGCAAGCTCCATATGGTTATTCTTTGTACACTCCATAAATAACTACGTTGATGACATTTAAAATTATTAGACCATATAGAACCATCTCCCATAGCTTATAATTTAGATTAAACTTTAGTAAACAAGTTTTTCTTGTATTCAAAAATACTTGATAATCTCTACAAAATAACATTGCGCTCAGAAGGAGCAACATAACCCGACAATCAAACAGACTGAGAAATGAACACTAGCTCAATCAATTCCGGGCAAATATTTGTGTGATCCACTCGTGATTGCTCCAAGACTGTATCGCGAATAGTCCTTCCAATCACGACTTCAGTTGAAAGCAATAAGAGTTATTACTGGTGGATGGTCTCTTTTCGTGAGTGGCCGCTTGGATAGGTACCATTGGCTTGTATATTTCTCCCGCCTAACAGCAGTGTAAATAAGCAGACCTGCCATTTCCCTAAAGTAAAATCAAACACTCATCCAGAATGTACAATCCCGAAATTCCTTAACTTCACCCTGAAGAGGAAACCGCGAGCGGTGTTCGACCTTTTGAATCCGCTTTGATATACAATCCTGCCCCATTAAGTGCTTCCGTGCATTTAATCGGCGGTTACAAGATCCAGTTCCGTAAGAACCAAGGCTTACGCGTCGAACGAAGGATTAACTTACAGTTTGTGTTAGAATTTTGGCTTAAATTGGAAAATTTCGTGTGTGGTTTTGACGAAACAATTGTTTTGGAAGATGTAAACTATGTATGATGTAGTTTATTTTATTTTTCTCATCTCATATGCTCGGTAGTTTAGTTTGAATGTAAGTTTTTGTGGCTTAAATATTAACTAGTATACTCAGGAATTTTATTAAGATAAAGACCTTACTTCATAAGCTAGAATTCCCAATGTTTCATAAATTATCAAAAAACCTTAATCATTAGACATGTGTTCTTATTCATAGTTTGAAACCTGTTTTATTTTTGGATTTTTTGTCATTTCCGAACGACTTTTGGATTCAGTTTAAGCAAGGAGAACAAACCTTACGATAGCTAAAATATGTTTTTGAATAAGCCCGTTAATATACGCAGTTTTGCGACCTATTTCGTCAAACAATTACTACGTTAGTAATTTCGCATCTGCTAATTTTAAAATAATCTTTTACAATTTTATTTGACTTGTATAATAAAATGACAAAGTGAGTAAATTATCCAAGATTCCCGTCATTATAACTCCATTGTCTATTGTCCATTGTACTGTAGGTACTTGAAAATACTAATAAATTTGTTGAGATACTCATTATAGTACGAGTACGTTACGTAATATGACAATTTATATTTAAAACTAGCGGCCCGGCCCAGCTTCGCCTGGGTGGAGGTATTCTTTCACTCCACTCCACACCTGAAGGCAGCCTTTGTGATATTGACTCCTTGGTGGGAGAAATGGTGGGAGGCGCCCGACGTGACGGCCCATTGGTAACATGCGCGTGAGCTGCGCGCGGTACTGGACAGTACTTGGGCATTGCAACATTACTTTATTTTTCTAAAATAAAAAAATGTTTCTAAAATAAATGTAGCCTAAGTTACTCCTTATTATATCAGCTACCTGACAATAAAAGTCCCGTCAAAATCGGTTCAGCCATTTTAGAGATTAGCAGGAACAAACAGACAGACAGACCGTGACCGTAGACCGTATATACATATATTCATATATATGTAGTAAAATACGGTTATTTCAATATTACAAACAGACACTCCAATTTTATTATATGTATAAATGTTGTTTCTAAGGAAGTTTTACTTCCCAGCAACGTATTTGCACATTTTTCTATATGTAAAGTATATAAAAATGTATAATTAGTATTATATTGATTTTTATCCGAACAGATGGGTGTTGATCCGAATTTAACGTAGAGATATTCATTTAGCGAGTTGGGTTAGGATATTATGTTTTAGAAAATATTTAGGTATTCCGTTTGTTTTTCTAAAAAAAAATTAGAGAAACGGTGTCTATGTGTCTAGAAATGTGAAATTATGAATGTTATTTTTATTATTGGATTAAATCATTGAAGAGTGAAATGAAAAAGAAAAACCTGTGTGAGACTTTCAGATAATAAGGTTAGAACGTTTAGTGAAAACACAACTAAACCTAGTCAAAGCTGACCGCCAATACTAGCGTATTTAGAAACGCACGGCTTCATAAAGGAATATCATACAAAGACATTGTAGGAATTCTAGTTAAATCAACACTCTCGTATTTTCTCTAGATTTCTCAATCCCTTCAGCGTACATTTATGCAAATGGCCATTCATTGACATATGGGTCGCGTATTGTCTGTCTCGGTCTATGCTAATTCCGCCCTCCTTAGGTATTATACTTTAAAGGCTAAACACTTAAATGGACTTAGGACTTGTATGCGTTTTGTTTATTCAGTAGCTGCTAAAGGAATATATGTACTTATATTTATTTCTCTGAACAATTTGCGAGATATTGGTATAGGTTTTTTTTTTAATTCTGAATATACATTTATACAAATACTTATTTATTGAGACTTAAAATTTTATGTTTTATGATGACGAGCGCCGTGGAATGCCAAGCGTTGCTATGTAATTCATGGTGTTGTTTGGTTTTGCTACTGTCCATGAGCGGTCGTATCGCACCATCAGGCGAATGGCATGATCGTCTTACTATTCATTCCTATAAAAAAAATTGTCAAGAGATATGTACTTTCGAGATATTATTTTTAACAGTAGTTAGTTACAAAACTGAAGCGCAAATCGTTTGAAAATACACCCACTTAATTTTCTCTCGAGTCGAATTCAAATAAAATATTCACATTTCATATGATCACAATAAAAAGTACTATCAAGAAATAATTGTCTATGACGACTTCACGGAGGTCAAAGTCACAGCGGAAGTAGATACCAATAAATCAAGTTTTATAAGCCATATTATTCGATAGTACCGTTAGTGAGTGGGCGCCATTGTCCACGTGGAACACTTAGAAACAACGAGATTGTACAAGCGTTTGAGTGTCTGATTGTGACGAGCTGGTGTTATCACCAAGGAAAATGCAGGGTTATTTGTGAAAACATCATGACAATTAAATAAAACTATTAATTACGGACTTTATTGCGGATTTGGTTTAATTTATACATTTTTTACAGTCCGCCCCGTGACCACGAAAATTAAAATGTTAAAAATTATACCAAATTCGCGATAAAATCCGAAGATTTATTTCAAACTTATATGATAGTCTTATACAGATTGTACTAGTTTTCAAATACAGGCTGATATTAACATAAGGTATATAATTTAACCCACGTTTCCCATCACCTCTAATGACATTGCACAAAATTGTGATTTTAGTTCTCATTATTTTTGCCACTCCGTATACATACAAATATTTTTACCACATAGCTGAACTTCACTTCAATTTGTGAACTTCCTTGGGCTTAAAAAGACTACCTTATTCTGTCTAGACAACATTTCCACTAATACCATCAAGTGCAGTGAAGTCATTATGCCGTGCGTATCACTACATAGTATAAAACAAAGTCGCTTTCTCTGTCATTATGTACCTTTGTATGCTTAAATCTTTCCAACGACGCAACGGATTTTGATGCGGTTTTTCTTAATAGATAGAGTGATTCAAGAGGAAGGTTTATATGTATAATACGTACATATTATTGTACAGAAATCTGTTTGTACCCGGGCGAAGCTGGGCCGGGCCGCTAGTAAAAAATAAATTAAGAAGTTCTTTCTACTTGCAACATAATAACATTAAAACATGCACTCTTACCAACCCACAGTATTGTAATAAAATATCCCAAATAAAGTACTTTTTACGACTCATCAGTCGAGTTTAAAACCATTTAATGCTTCATAAAATGCATGTGTTAATTATTTTATTAGCCACATGTGGTTCTCGAATGTTTATTACGTAAAGCTGGATGTCACGCCATGGTGGCCCCATAATCCGGATACGACCTCCTCTGATAGGTATGAACTTCTGAATTCATAGCCTTGACAGTCACCGTCTTATGACGTCAACAATTGAAAAGTGCATGGTGGTCTGTTAGTAAACGGGCTAGACGCGACTGCTAACATATTCACGGTGTTCGCGGGTTCAAATCCTAGGGCACACCTCTGACTTTTCGGAGTCATGTGTGTATTGTCAATCACCACGCACTAGAACGTTTAAGGATTACATCATGAGTAAACCTGCATACCATGTCGATTTCTATGGTATGTAAGTCCGCCAACCCTCACTAGGCCAGCGTGGTTGACTATATGGCCTAACCACTCTCAATCGTACTCTCGATTGTACAGGAGGCTCGTGCCCTGCAGTGAGACGTATATGGGCTGATACAGAAACTTATACAGCTAAGTAAAGTAGCCCAGAACGCCAAATCGATAATTTAAATGTGTCCTTAAAATATAGGAACAGGTAAATTGATCTTCGCATATCGAAAAGTCACCAGTAGCCAACAGGCTTACAATCCACTTTGAAATGTACATTCCTTACTCAGCTTAACGACTTGTCCCAATTGGCACAAACCAGATTGACGATTTAAATTTCCTTTACAGCACAAAGATACTCGGCATTTTATCTACTAAAATAATTGTCTCCTCAGAATAATATCGTCAAATTCAACGAAATTCTCTTTTGTTTTGCTAAGTTTACATTTCTGGTGATTTCTTGGAAGAATATTATTTCTATTTCTATTATATAAGACCTTGTTAACCGCTCCGCTTAAAAATGATACAGAACATTATATATTCAAAATGTTTTTTTTTTTTTAATCAAAATGACCAACCGACTTAGTATGTAGACAGCCATAATCATATGCAATTCTTAATAAATAAAACCTTCACGATATTTGTATACAGAGAATTATTACAATAACCATAAACACCCAATCAAAAACATGGGTAAAACCAAACAGCATTACATAATATGTATGAAAATAATTAAAGAACTAAAGTCTTATAGTGGTCCTTAAATAGTGAGTTAGCTCCAAATGATTGCATTAACGAGAGCCATCGGTAATTCTTCGGCGCTCGAGTGAGACCTTTAGAAACCGCTCGCATTGTTTCGACAGTTTCCTGAACATCTCTTTAGGGTTGGCAACAAGAGATTGGTAGTTCTAAAAAAATAAAAATATCCGGAATTATACTTACAAATAATTCAGTTGATAAAACGACACTGAAGCAATTTAGTCAGTTTGATGTTATTAATATGTTTTAAACATGTTTGACTGAAATCTGCAGCTAAGTCGAAGTTAAGTTCGGTTATAAATTTATTTTCCATTGTTCACCAAAACTTAAGACTACGTATGAAAAAAATATATAGAAAAAAGATCATATATTATACATAGTATATCTAGACGGCCTGATATTTTATAGTTGCATTGTGTTTGAACTTTGAAATTCAAATCTAGATGTATATACGATACAAAGACGGCGTATATCTATTGTCTATAAATCTAAATAATTTTTTAACAAAATACAAAAGAAAACTTGACAACCCTAACTGGTCACAGACGTACGGACAGCTAACAAAGAAATACGTTCAGACTGGAATCCGTGCTGCCGACGCTACTACAATATATTTACTAGTATATTGAAAGCTCTGTCGCTTTGCTTTATTACGAAGACATGTTGCAACTGAGTTCAAAGTTCAATTTCTGGATCGTACCTGGTCTCTATGTTATTGATTGTGCAAACTATCGTCCTTATTCATAGAAAGTATTAATCCTATTTTAGTTATCGATAGCGTCCCTTTCGAACGTCTTTTGAATTCAATTTGAGCGAACAAGACAAAACATTATTTTATTAAATCTGTTTATGAATATGGCCCTTACGATTTATTATTTGTAGCCGCTTAATAGCGTCAGTCTATTTGGGACAAACTTTAGGGGATAATGCTGAAATGGCACCCCTTTCGCACGTTTGCGAATTATTGCAAATTTATTTAACATCTCTTTTTTATATCTTTCTTTTTTGGTACTATTTTTTTTCTTTTGTTGTATTTCTCTCTTTTTTATTTATTTAATTTATTTATTTTTATTTTATTACACTTTATGAGCCAAAATTGCGTAAAGAACAAAGTCATTAAAACCAATAAATTAAAATTCCAGTCTATATGTTATGTAATCTAGGTTTATTTTTATTTATAAAAACATAAACACAAGTACATATTTATCGCAAGCTATCTTGTAGATTACAAATAACATTGAGTGATTGAGAGCAGTGTGATTGTGCTATCTTTTTGAAAATATCTGATTTTGTCAATTGCATGTGACTATGATGCATGTGGACAACAGAGTGAAATTTATTGATTGTCGGCATAATAATTCTAATTGCTTATAACCTCTATAGTATATAGAGTCTATACGAAAAATATGAGTTCCTGAACGAATTTTCATGCGGGTTTCAATTCAAAATACTACTAAATGTTGTCTAAGCATGGGATGGGGTATTTTCTAGAAAGTACGCTTCAAAATTAGGTCACGGATTTTTAAATAATGCAATAATTGATACATGCCATGTTTACGTCAAATAAATATTTCAATTTTAATAACAGAACATTTTCTAAGGTAAAAACACCAAACACCGACCCCTTCAATACACGGACAATACATCAAGGCCACAGAACGAAACAATAAGTGGCAAAGATCACAAAGTAATTGCAAGAGTTATATCGCTGTAATATTTGGTAAATTAGGCCCGGCCCTCCAGGGCAATCGCACGGAAATAGTTTATGGACGACATTTGGTGCGTTCGCCTCATTGTGTCCAAAATATCGCCTTGTGACGTAACACTTTCGCTAAGTAAACAAAGGCTGGACTTCGAAAATGTTTTTGAGTTATTTTTGATGTGTCCATATTTCTTGTTCATATGTCAAAGTTGGTGAGAAAAATAACTGAACTGGATTTGACTGTAAATACTGTTATATTCCACTTTTAAGGACATTGTAGCCAGAGTAACTGGACATAATGAGACTTAATATCTTATGTCTAAGGATGACGAGCGCAGTGGAATGCCAAGGATTTCTTTGTATTTCAAGGCTTTGCTGCTGCCCATGAGCGGTCATATCACTTATCATCAGGCAAAAGCCACGCTTATCCCGCCGTTCACAGAATCAATAAAGAAATGCATTATTCTTTGCATAAATATCAATTCAGGTTAGAAAAATGTCGATAAAAATGTCGAGAAAGATTATTGTATATACAAAGAATATCAAACTTTCGTCGACATAATGATGCTAGTTCGAAAAAATATATATCAGGAAATATATCAGGTTGAATTTCAAAAAGGCTCTTGCAATTCTACCCCTGGGTAAAAAATAAATAAGGACATCAAACGAAAACCATTGTTCTACAAAGTTAGATTTACAAGTACTGATTAAAACACTAAGCCTCGTTTCAGTCCCTCCGGATTTTGAAGTGTCGTTCGGGATTTACCGGGAAGAGAACACCCGTGACGTCACGGGATGCTTATCTTGCGACGACCGCTCCTCAGGATTATGTATGAGGATCCCTGTTGAAAAACTTTAAGGAAATCCAGATAAAACAAGTTTTGTTGAAAGGGTAGGATCGTGTTTTTGAGATTATCAAACTGATCTTTATGTGTTAGAATATTTTACCATAGAGTGTCGATGAGAATTGAATCTAGCCAATCGCAGTTTTGTCTATTAGTAAACTTAGAAGGAGTTATGGTATTATAATCCAGAGTAAATAAATGTTGAAAGAAAGCCTTGCTATCGACCATCCTTATAGGTTGCAGGCGTTTCACAAATGTTCAGTAACTATAGTTTAACCAAAATAAATTCTCATCTATCACACTAACTTGTAAATTCCGCTAAACAAAACACGTCCAGGGTTTGCACTACATGGCTTAAGCCCTCTCAATAGTAGAGGGTCGAGCCCACAGTGGGAAATATATGGGCTGGTACAGAAACACTAGCACGACTGCCTCAATAAAAAAAAACATTTAGACTTGTGGTATCTCCTTCACTACGCTACACATTCAATTGTATAATTTGTATTATAGTAGTGAATTATCTACATTCTGCTTTGGTTTCTATAGAAATACCATAACATTTCATCCAATGCATCATAATATACAAAACTGTCACATTAACAAACCAATAACACATGATTTGTGAAATCGCTACAATGTTTCCATAAAATGTTACGCCAGTGACCCGACCCTGAAGTTGTTTTGATAACAGATAACATTAGCATAGATTTCGTAAGTCATTACCGCAACTGTGTAATATATTTATTAAGTTTTCCAACTGAATTAACATGGCATTGACAATCTACATAATATTTAGTTTGCAACTAAGAAAATATGAGAAATATTTCTGCATATATTTTTTACGGTGTAAATTGATTCAATACAATAACTACTACAGCTAATAGTCCAATCTAAATAAAATACCAAAATACTTTTATTAAACTAGAGGAAAAAAATATATATTTAGATCTTATGATGAAGTTTCAACAGAAATTGTAGTCCGCGCTAGACCAGCGTGGAGGACTATATGGCCTAACCACTCTCAATCGTACATGCGATCATAGAGGAGGCCCGTGCCCTGTAATGGGACATAAATGAGCTGTTACGGATATAAATACAGATATTTTTGAAATAAGACTATTATTTACGGATTTTATCGCGGATTTAGTTTAATTTTACCGCCGCCCCGTGACCACGAAAGCTGTAAAGTAATCGAAACGTCGGGAATTCAAAAAATGTAAATTTAAACTAAATCCGCGATAAAATCCGTAAATAATAGTCTTATTTCAATGTGTAACATTCGCGTAAATCTAAGAAACCATTTTGCAAGACAGATATTTTTCTGAAGACGAAAAATCTCCAAAACAATACTCTCCTACACAGTTAATTCTAAATTCACTGTCGCGGTTGCTTCCATTGGAATCCACGTCGTGGTTTCTTTGTGTCCCCATATAGCAGTCCGACATTGCACTTGGTCGACGTTTGATTAATATCACGTGTTTTTGGTTTATTGCAATATTTGAGATGGTAAGAACACGCAGACGTTTTCTTGTAGATTTTATTGTGTGGCATTCGGATTTATCACGTCTTGTGCCGTTTGTTTGAATTAATATGCAATATTGAGTGTATAATTTTATTCATTAATTTAGAAAATATTACAGTAAACGAATAAAAACTTTCAGTGGTGAAACTAGTCACTACCAATTTCGCTTATTATTTTAATTCCTACTTTACCATTCTGTGTGGGTTGGTAATTGAACACAATTCCTTGTGGATGAAAGTTTCTGCACGATATTTTCCCTTCACCCTTATAGTGCCGAGTGATTGACTATCAATACAACACACATAACTCCAAAGTATTGCAATATATGAATAATATTTCACAAGCACCTTAATTTTTAACCTGTGACAAAACCCCTACTTATAAAAATAAAGAGAAAAAAAAATTAAATTAATAACTTTAGTAGTTTTATGTTTTAAAAATTGATTCGCGACAGGATCAAGTCGCGCTATTTCTTAGTTATGTTGGGAAATCCCATCTCGTATAAGACTTGTAATTGGCTTCGTGGCTCAGAGGCTTACCTGGATTAAGCCGTAGTGGGTCCAATCCCGGGCAAAGAAGGTACTTAATTAAGGAACCTGTATTAAAGGATAGTTCCTTATATGGTTCGGAATATAGTGGTTTGCGGTCAAATTCTGTTGTAAAATTATTTATTAGAGTTTTGTAGAGCTACAGAATATTGCCCACTTGCACTAGGCCAGCGTGGTGGAATATATGGCCCAACCACTCTCAATCGTACTCTGGATTTTAGAGAAGGCCCCTGCCCTGCAGTAGAGCGTATATGGACTGATACAGTACAAATACTGAATATTGAATAAAACCATCCAGCAAGTTAAGTTTATCTTTAGATCCAATTCCGCAACACTTATGATAATTTAAAAATAATTGTTTTGTAATTATTGCTAATTGAAGTTGGCCTATAGCAAAGTGTAATACTTTTCATAAAACACACACATTACTGTACTGAAAGAAAGAAAACAGAAAAATAAAAATGATTGAGTTATTACTGGGATTAGCATATCGACTTTTGGCTCCCAACGAACCGAAAAAATGTCGCCCTATGAGAAATAATGTTTCTCATATATTATATTTTGAAAGCACTGACCTTACCACACACAACAGTCACTTAACCACTAAAAATAAACACAGAAGTGAGATGCGATATAAATATTTACATTCACACGACGAAACGTAAATATTTGTACGAGAATTATGTCACGGAATGACCTAATCTTATCTCATATTCATGACTAATTTAAAATTACTCGAAGGCTTATAACGCCTACGCCTTTAGAATTGATGGTAAACTAGTATTAAAAACTCATTGCTATTTATGCATATTGAACCGTATTTAAATAATCTATAATACAATTTAATGGTGAGAGGAAAAGTTATGAAGAAGGCCATAAAAAAATTAAAGTAGGTATCATTCCACAAATATTGACTTGACGGATAAAAGTTCAGTATTTAGATTTTCGGCCAACATTCATACAGATGTCGCGTCCCAGCAATTGGCTTATACAAAAATCCAAAGTGATTTCATATAAGGGCTTATATTATGCTTACTCAGAAAATTAATTAGGTACATCGGTTAATTCTCAAGTTTTATTGCACAATATTTGTCATTAGAGACACAACTAGTAACCTGCTTTCAAATTTGTAATCCAGAATCCACCAAAGCTGTTCTCAATCCGGTATGACTTTACGACATCAAAACAAGTTTGCTAAATCCGATACAACACTCAAGTATTGTCCCTTTTTCTCGCTATTATTATAGATATCAAATTAAATTATAATATAACAAATGATTAATTTATTACAAATATAATATTTATGACTACTTTATTTGTTTCATTCCATATTTCTTGTTGCTTACCGTTTGTTATTAAAATACAAACGGCCATATAAAAAGGTAGTTTTAATACCTATTTTCATCTACCGAATGTCTCGTCTTCTTCGCTCATATTGAATTCAATAGTTGTTGGAAAGGAACAAAACATTCGACAGCAAACTTTATAAACTGTCTTGGAATATATAAAAATAAAATATTAGTACTTAATAGAATATCTGTATCTGTAATCCTCACTCAAACATCTGCTTAACTTAGGCGTCCAAGAATTGTCACAGCCATCTATTGGAAATTCAATATAAGTCCAATGTCTACAGGTGACTACTAACATCAAACACAAGGTATAACAAATGAGATAAGGACAGGAAGAATACTTGTAGCTCTAAATACTCGAGTATTGCGACAGGCCAACGCTCAGATAAATTAGTAACAGTTATCGCCATTACTAAACAACGTTATCAACGCACGGGAAGGTCAAGTTATTGCACTTGTTCGATAAACTTAATTGTGTTCACTTGCTTTTGTAATAGACAACATTGGTAAAGCCAGGCGCGTGCTCGCGACTTTTAGTTGGCCAACTGTTTATTTACTTATTTATTTATTTAATCCTTTTTTGCATTGTGCAGAGAAACAGCAAAGAAATTACATAATAGGGATGTGTCCAAGGTTTTACTTAATTATTCCTAAAAATATTGCTTATAAAAAGGACAAATTCGAAAACAGCATCAAAATTGGTTGAGAAATGACTGAGATATTCATATTTTTAAATCCTTTTTTCTTTCGCACACATACATCTTATGCTAGATGACTTGACGTCGTGAATGTTCCATCCTTTCCTATAACTCCTACTACCAAATTATCAGAACAACTTATATTATACAAATACAAAAATCAGTTATCTTAAATACATGTAGAAAAGTAAGGCCTTTTTACAATCAAAATCATCCCCAAATGTATTCCTAATATAGTGTCCCGGGATTGTTGTTTTAATCTCTTACGACTGCAAATCACATTTTAGATCTATTCAAAAATAGATTTCTTATGTAAGTGGAACTGTTTAGTTGGCCGACTGTGTAATTCCTGTAAGGGTGCCGTGCGATGAGTTGTAAACAATCTCGAACACATTTCAAACGTGTACAGCAGGGGTCGACGTGGACTCGATGAGAAATCTTACGGGTAATTAATTAACCGAATGAAATTAATTAAGCGATTCCTACTCGAATGTTCGCTCGATTTGATAATCGGAAAGGAATGGGATACGTTAATACACGTACCTTTTGGTGGTTTTTAATTGCTGTGCCATAATTTTTACATAGTGCTTTCAAACGAAATGGATTTCATTTTAAAGAACTTACAGTCTAAATAAGGAATCAGTCTGATAAAATGACTAAATCCGAATTATTAAATAATTATAGTATTTTAGGGTAAATATATGATTCTTAACGCTTTGTATAACAAATGTCCCGTATTATTAAATTAATATCATCTACACAACTGCACAAATTCCCCAATCAAGACAGATAATTCCCACGATGCCAAATTTTAAAGCTTTCAACTAAAAATTGTTCATTGAAAACTTCACGAACACAACAATCGACCAACTAAAAGTCGTCCGCCTGCGCGCTCACCATTCATCTAATAATAACAATGAGTTCATCAAGTCATCAGTCAACTAATCAAGCAAGTTATCAGGTTTATCGGACAGCATATCTGTCAGTTTCACACCTCGGCGCTCTGAACAGATAGATATCTACGTATACTGTTACAATCTATTTATGGCTTCGTTTCCTGGTCATGATTTATAGCAATATATTTAGATTGTCACCTTTTTTTTCGCCATTCGCCTGAAAGTAAGTGATACGATTGCTCATTGACAGTGTCGAGACCAAACGCCATGAAGAAGCAATGCTTGGAATCCACTGCGCTCGCCATCCTGAGACATGAAATGTAAAGTCTCGATATGTCCAGTAGTTACTCTGGATAGAATTTCCTCTAATCCGGAATACAACAGTGCATTGTCACTTCGGTATGGCGATCTCCACAAGCGGCCTGTTCAGGCTTCGTGATTTTAATTTTTACGGCATTGATTAAGACCAATTCTCGCATAACCGCCGCACCGTCAGGCTATGGAATTGTTTGCCGTCTCGCGTGTTCCCTCCTTCCTACAATCCTGGGTCCTTCCGCCGTAGTGTGAAGAGGCACCTTAGCAGGCCGGCATAATTGTTTCCATTGGCATGGGACTGCCGTCCGATGCCAATGAATACTCTGCCTGGACGGCATTTGCGCTTACCATCAGGTTCAATGTCACCACTATGCCAGGCCAGAATAAAAAAATAAAAATTTAAAAATTCTGTATAACACCATCTGTATAAAAATGTTTTCATTTTGCTTTTGACAGCCCCGATGATGCAGTTGGTTTGACGTCTGCTGTGAATTGTAAGGCCACGGGTTAGATCCCCGCATCGCAAGTATTTATGTGGTTGACCGGTATGTGTTTCCGGTCTGGGTGCTTGTAGTCAAAGGTCTTTTGTATCTTCTGGGGCCCTATTATATTCATCCGAAACGAAGTTCGAAATTCGGACGAACGAAGTTCGTGACGATACGAATGTTCCTACTCTGTAAATGTTCGGATTGCCGATATATTCGAATCATTCATTCTTCGATCTGAAGATACGAATTTCGTGTTACAGAGAAGGTTTCGAAACGAAAAACGTCACGAAGATTCGAATTTCGGATATATATAGTAGGGCCCCTGATACTCACGACACAAGACTCGATCTTAGTGTGGCCTCAGGACTATGTATATCACTGTTGGGTGTATTTATTGATTTATATTTATTATTCAACCAAGCAAATACTTACTGGTGGTAGGTCTCTCATATGTGAGAGGTCGCCTGGATAGGAACCACTGCAATGTCTATTTCTCCCGCCAAACAGCAGTATCAATTCCCTGTTGTGTTTCGAATTTAAGAATATTGTAGCCAGAGTAACTGCTGAACATATTGAGACTTAACATCTTATGTCTCAGGATGGCGAGCGCGGTGGAATGCAAAGCATTACTTTGTAATTCAAGGCGTTGTTTGGTTTTGCTACTGGTCATGAGCGGTCGTATCGCTTACCATCAGGGGAAAGGCGTGCTCGTCTCGCCATTAATTACAATAAAAAAAAAGAAAAATAAACTCATCACAATACAATTAGAATTCGTATTTCAACACCGACGCGTTCATCCGAAAAGTTGAATCATTCAGACAGTCTCATTTGAATACCCGTGGAAAGTTCGAGATGTCAGCGAAATTACTGAGGGCACGGCGTACAAGATAAACGCATTTACTCAGATAAGATGCTTAGATTAGGATTTGCATGTTTATGTCTGCTTGTGCCGTATTGTTCGAGATATTTTACACATTATTTCATACTGTGATGTTTAAAAGTTTTCTGATGATGATGAAGGAAATATAAAAAATAGTGACACAATAGAATTGAATAGAATTGAATTGAATTGAAGCACAATGTTTAAAATGTGTATGATTGTTGCATCAACGGTTTTGTAGTTTTATGTAGGCGTGTGGTTTCCCTTAAATCGTTTAGTTTTAAGTTGTTAAAACATCGTATTCGGTAAGAGATTGCCTCGAGCGATACGTCCGCCATTTGTATCTTCTCTTATGCTTAATATTCGTTTATTTGGATTTATTTGGTGTTCAAAAAAGAATGAAATAAATAAATAAATAAAACTTGTGTCTAAATATCACGTAGTCAGATCTATAATTAGTCAGTAAACATTATGTTTAAGTAGTTCCAAGATTAGCTTTTACATTTACTAGCAGCCATCTACGTGACGTAATCCTGACAAAATATACCAAGCGCACATTTTAGGACTAATAACCGGTTTACAACCACTAAAACTATTTTGATCATTATATTCCCAATAGAGTCGTAAACTAATTTATTCAAAATCTGACAACCAAATACATTAACAACTATAACTTAAATTGACATTCAACACGAGTTTATAAACAAGTTTATTTTTTACTAGCGGAGCGGCCCGGCTTCGCCCGGGTAGATACACTTTTCAAAATGGCGGCCGAACTGTTCAATTCCGACTATCAATTTAGAATATCGGAGCAAAGGATCTCTCCGATATCGATTTTGAGACCAATCGGACAACGAAAAAAGAAATTAAATTTCTTCGTATTTTCTAGATTTTTCACTACTCCTATAGGTCAAAGCGTGATGATATATAGCCAATAGAATTCCTCGATAAATGACCTATCTAACACAAAAATATTTTTTACATTCAAACCAGCAGTTCCTGATTTTAGAGGTAACAATCAAACTCTTTAGCTTTATATTTAAGTATAGATTTTATTTTATTAGAAGGAATCATAACCTGTTTTAGAGTAAGTACATTTAAATCACAGATTACAAATGGAAATCATTTATTAAAAAGTCCCCTAACAATGCGGGATAAATTGAAAAAGACGTACGTGAAGTTAAAAGGAGGGAAGGCAATCGTATAATCTATTTTGAACCCAGTCCTTCCCATTCGCGGGACGATGCTCTGTGGATCTATGATGTATTGGATGTTTTATGGGATTCCACGTAAGCCAGATACGTGGTTTTTAAAGGGAATTCTTTTGGTATTTTTATTTTAGCGTTGTTTTTTTACCTGTAGTGCAGCACGTTAATGTACAGATAGATTTTTTTTACTGATATTGTGGGAAATTTGCTTAGGGCATTAGACCACAGTTTGTGTTTTTACAGTTATGGTGTGCAAAAGAACAGCAATAAATATATTGATATTTTTCTTTTGGATACAACTGTACCTTAATGTATAGAGTGCGAGCGAATGGACAGAGTGGTGTGCAAAAAAGATGAAAATTAAATTTTATAATTAAACTAAAACCTAAAATACCTTACCACCAACCAAATGTAACTTATAACCACATTACCAAGTAAACTCGATACAAAAATAAACTTTCACTTGAATTTCTTTATCAGTGTAATATTTTTGTCACATCACTAGACAATACATGTGACACTATCGGAAGCGAGTGCATTGTATTTCTTGGTTATTCGAGGCTTCCATTACGCAATAGCCGGCCGCTAGTTTCAACACCACTGCTAACTAACCGCCTAAAGTATTGTGGTGTAAGACACGAGATATTTGGACATTATTTACTTAATATTATGTTATTGACGTAAAATATACAGTATTTGTAACCACGTAATGTTAGATAGGATTTATCTACACATTTTTCCCTAAGGAAATATTCTTACGTTGAGTAGGATTTATCTCAACGTTTTTCTGTAAAGAAATATTCTTCCTAAGATCATGCATCACAATTTAAACTAGGCATTGACTGTCTACCAAATGACATTAGCTAGTCAACGTGGTAAACTACAACATCCTATAAACAAATGATTTATATCAAGCAGACAAACGGTCGTAAAAATATGGAAAAAATAATCTGCAACATAGGAAAACAGTCATGTTATGCTGAATTTATGTAATTGCAGGGGAAAGACAGGCAGAAGAAAAAGAGAACAAATCATAATCCGCCTGACAGCTATTCCTGTTTCCAAACATAAATTATAATCTTGTTTATGTACGTAATACAGACCACCATCTCATACCTTGCGTCCAAGTAACCGACACCATGTAATCCAAACCGTAGCGTTTGGTTGCGCACACGCAGCTCCGTAATTGGTCGGCGGTGTGTTTGATCTCGCCGCGGATGAATTAGCGCGGATCGCTCCCGAGGGAATTTCCGCTTTCCCAACGGATGGACGATTTCTTTGAATTTTGGCAACTAATGATTTGTTGAGGATGTGTGCTTTTAGAGATATTAGTTAGGGAAATTTGCTTCCGTGGTTGATGGGTGAATTGGTTTGATATTTTATGTGTCCGGATTTACGGATGGGAGAGGCAGAATTGAGCTCAAGAATAGACGTCTCTGACTTATAAAAGTTATGTGTATTTTCATAGTCAATTTGATTATAGATGGAAAAGGAACTGACGTATCTCAAAGTTCTTCAAATATTTATTTTACATTTGTGTGGTCCCACAACCCAACTTTAACAACCGTTTAGCACCTCTTGACTCTAAGGCAGCATTCATAGATACAAGATCAAATATTTGAACGAGTAATTTTTCTTCATAATTATGATCCGTAACTTAAGCAGTAATTTAGTTTAAATGACATGCTTGTTTGAAATCTATATTCGAGTGGTAAGGTATCTGCTCGAATAGTCTTCACAGTACACAATTGTTTGGGGTTACCATTAAAGCAAAATACATACAGGGTGATATTGACATATTGTACTTATTTGAACCCACATGTTTCTCATCACCCCAGGTGACATTTTACATAATTTGAAAAAAATATGAGAAGATTTTTTGTCAAAAACTTTGATTTTAGTTCTTACTATTTTTGGGCATCCCATATAGATACGAGTTTTTTTTACCGCTTAGCTGAACTTCAGTTCAGTTTGGAAACTAATAGGAGCTGTAAGGAACTCGGTATCTATAGGGGTTGATCAATAGCCTTGAAATCTAAAATCGCGTTTTTTGACAAAACTATCAGGCAGTTTTTGTTTAAACTTGGTACAATGTTACGTGGGGTGGTTAGGAGCATGTGGTTTAAATTAAATACCAGATGCCAATATCACACTGTATATCACTACCACACTGGGAGAATAGTTTCACCTCTGGCAACATTTTGCCGAATACATGGACTTACAAAATCGGTTACTAAAAAATCTTAATAAATTACTCGTGGTAGGTCCTTATATGTGACAGGCCTCCTGGGTACCACCGCAACCTCTATTTCTTCCGCTTAATAGTAGTGTACATGCACTGTTATGTTCCGGTTTGAAGGACTGTAGCCAGACTAACTGCTTATTGAGCTAGTAATTAATCATATTTTTTTGTTTTGCTACTGTCCACCATTTACCGCAATAAAAAAAATCATAAACAGAAGGATCTCCTGTCAAACCACACCAAAACACATATTTAAAAATTCAATTATAAGTAAAACATAACATAAGAAAAGTATATTATCGCCATTCGATACGCTCGACCGCACCTTCATTTACATGGCGTGTGTTTAAAACACCTTCCTGCTGTCAGTGAGGAATGGCGCCGGCTTGATTGACGCACCGGAACACTCGCGGTGTTGCCAGCAAGATTTCACGGAAACTCCCGACTTTATGGGTGTCATCAAAGTAATATATTACTAATGCTGCTAATTATATTAGAGTGGTATCAAAAAAGGAAGGCGTGGTGATTAAAAATATAAAATAAATCGTATAATATACTTGAATACTACATTGATTTCAATTATAGTTTATAATTTTAATACTACAGCTTAGTGTGGGGTCAGGACTATGTATGTGACTGTTGGGTGTTATTAATTTATTTTGTATTTTAGCAGTCCTCTGACTATTCGGAGGCATGTGTGTATTTGTTAGAATTTCTATTATATGTAACGTTAGCCATCCCGCACAAGGCCAGCGTGGTGGACTGTATAGCCAACTGTGGACTATACTTATTGCAAAATTCTAAATTAAAAATACTTTTACGAGACGAACGAGTTTGTATTAACTTTAATGATAATGCTCTAGAAAACTGTTATGTTAATTTTTATACAAAAGGTTTGTGAAAAAATGCATTTTTACTTTTGTTTTACTGAACTGAAAACTTGCCATTATTAAAACACTTCTGTTATAACCCTTTTTACATTGAAAGAAAATGTGTTTTATGCTGAAGCATTAAACGTGTCTACTATGGTCTCTACCTACCCCATTAGCATCAGTAATATTAATTACTATATACAAAGGTTTTTAATAACATTATCGATAAACCACACATATATTTACATTTAATAATAATGAATTAAATTTACGCAATTTATAATTCAGTGGATGTAATATGACACAAAATGTGAATAAAATTGGGCAACATCGGAAGTGTTGCGCGCATTTAAATATTTGATCAAAGCCGCAAAAATACATTGTATACTGAACGGATGTTTACGCGACATTTTCGGCCCTTTTACACATAAAGCACATTAATAATGTAAATTGCCATAACAAAGGGCCTCTTAACGTAATATACGATAAGCTGATCGGGAAGCGACAGGTCGCGGGTACGTCCTCAACACAGGCAATTTTTAAATATTTTGCCTTACAATTTTGTTCTAGATGTCATTGTACAGTTAAGCAGCTTTTCCGTGTTAGTTAATTAGAAATAAGCAAGGCAGCTTTGAAACAAAAAGATTAGATAAATTCTAGATAAATAAGGTTGAGAAGAAGTAAACCAAGGAAATACGAGTACTCAATACTTTTACTAGTACATACACAAATATAATTCACATAAATACAAGATATAATATACATAAATAAATGCCTATAAAATACTTGGTAAAGTTGCGAGTGTCATTAGTGATTTATTCTCGCGAGTGGAGTTCTGACAGGCTCGGGAGCGGCGGTGATGGACAGGACAACTTTCACAACGCCCGTGACGTCATCCACTGGAATATAACATGGTTATGTAGATATTCCGGATTGTATAGGTGTGATTTAATGGAGGACTATTATGGAATTTGGCTAAGATAATATAAAGTTTTAAGCCTGAGTCATTAGAGCTGCATTACTGTTTTGTAAGTGGACAGGATAGGGAAGAAAAAGAATAAGATGACATTTCAAGATATATTCGCAAACATTGCATTTACACGACCGGCTGGCGGGATTCATAGACATTGTGGTGGTATCTAGTACCTACCTAGGCGACCTCTCACATATTATGAGAAACCACAAGAATAACCGAAAAATCTGGAAATAGCAAATTTTTTTTTAACATTTACATGTTTTATATACATACATTTGTCTATAAAAATACTAATAAGATGTTTTTCTTTCTTTCCAGGTAAATATTGCACCATTTTGGACGTTCTTAAACAAATAATTACCATACAAAAAATATAAGGTAAGAAGAAATATATTACGTAAATATTCAATTACAAATATTCCTTATAACACATAAGTATTTTAATCGGAAAAAATATATTCTTCACCGCTAGCTACACCACCTGTCGTAATGAAAACTGGGGGTGTTCATCCCTAAAATTAGATGTTAATTTATAAGCCTCCCCCACAGACTCGGTTTAACCTGATTACGCATAAACTGATGATGTATTTAACTCAAAGCTTTTAACAAATCTGTTAGTGATGGGAAGATTTGCAAGCAGGCGGAATAATATCCTAATAGCTTCATATACCTAGATTGGCTAATCGGATACGTATCAGATTTACCAATGTTTCACTGTGGAAACTCGATTTAAATTACTTCCAGTTTTTTTTAACTGGCACGACATAATGATTGCACTGGACCTGGATAGTAAGCGAAAATTCCGTTCAGACAGAATATGGAATGGTATCAAACGGGGGTCTTATGCATTCGATACAATTATTCCGGCCTGCTAAGATGCTTATTTATACAGCTTGATCAGTTAAAACCGTTTGGAAATTATAAGTAACCAAAACGTCAAATTCTTATTCATGACTTTTAAATATTTTTTTTTTCTTTGTAAAGTACCAAGCACATTGATTGAATTTACTTAAAAGACATTAGCTAAATTTAGTAACAGCTAGCGGCCGGGCCCAATTCCGTCTGAGTAGTAGATATAATTTTACGAAAATATTCGATAGTCTATGTTCAGCAGGAATAATGTAGGATTTTAATGATGAAAGAATTTTTCAAATCGCTCTTTTAGTTTCAGAGCCTATTCAATCTATACAACCAAATTATTCCTCTTTATAATTAAATTTTTTAAGTTTAGATTAAAAGGTGTCGCAAAATAACGTGTACGTTCAAAGTGTACATCACTATAAGATCTTCAAGCCATCTCCGAAGGGCTTTGTCTTTGAATAATTATTGTAATTTGTCCATGAGCACCGCTGTTTGGGGCACTGCTTGATTGATTCCCTCGTTGTGCTTACAAAATTAAGTTGTGCAGATTTTGATCCTTTGGCTAATTGCTAATCCTATTCCTGTTTTAAGAAATTGTGATTTACAAATTTTATTTTTTAAATAGAAAAAAGTGACTTATTTATGTCGCTCTTCATTTTGTATATATTTTTATATGTTAATAATGGCCACGTTTGGAGCATTTATCCATATCCAGAAAAAAATATTTAATGTTCAAACTCATAAAGTGTAATTCTCTATCTAAGAATTGAACCCAATCTTACTCTTTTTATTATTATATAAATATGTCGACCTTTAATACATAATATCTGTATTTTACACCCATTTAAAAACTTGTAACAAGACTCTCTGAAAATGAATTTGTAACAATATTAATTCCCAAACAGATTTGCGCTCCCCTCTCGATTAATAAAATATGTTTTGGGGCGTTTGAATGTCCGCTCGACTCGGCCAATTGCACAACTATTATCGGAAAACGCAAGTATCTGCCAGAATAGGACTTTTGGGGGTTCGTCCAGTAAGTTGGCAGTTTTATATCCGATCCGATTAGGTAGAACAAAGGTTAGTTGATAATTGTAGCGGAGAAGACAAATTGATGTTTTAATTGACAATTAGACGCACATTTTAATTTATAGAGTAACTAACAGATATTTCAAACAACAAAAGTATACTTTAACAACAAAATGTCATATATCCAACATTCGGGATTAAAATTATCAGTGATTACTGATACATTTTTTTGTAAATATACCCTTTATTCGTCAACGATAAAGTGAGATTCTAATATTAAAATAATTTTAAAAAATGGTCCTTAACTTCAGAGCCTATTCACTGCAAACAAACAATACAATATTTTCTCTTTATATAATAACTAGCGGCCCGGCCCAGCTTCGCCCGGGTGTATATAGATTTCTCTGCAAAAATATGCATGTATTATACACATAAACCTTCCTCTTGAATCACTCTATCTATTAAAAAAACCGCATCAAAATCCGTTGCGTAGTTTTAAAGATTTAAGCATACAAAGGAACATAGGGACAGAGAAGGGACTTTGTTTTATACTATGTAGTGATATTAATAGCTTAGTTCCATATTTAATCAATATTTATAGTTTAAACAGTCCCCATATTGTTCCCATATTTATTTGCACACACAAAACAAACAATACAATTTTTATTCTACTAGAAGCAACGAGTTGTTTTACAAGCGGCGTCGCAGTATCTTTATGTCAATGGCAAACGAGCCGGGAATCAAACGAGCACCCTACGAACAGGTGCGGGAAAATTCAAGTTTAATGCTCTGTGCATTTCATTTAGTGGGCGATATACGGGGTGTGGTGCAAATAGAAGGTATAGGGTGTTTACTAAATACTTTTTGTAGTGTTTGTGATATTGTTGTTCTACTTATTGTCAGAGTGATCACACACGCAATAAATATGTATATGCCATAATATGCACTTTACCGGTTTATCAAAATAAACAAAGATGTGAATTTTAAGCTTAAAATTTGCTACAGCTAGAGGTTTTTACGTTACAACAATACATTGATAAAGAAGTCTACTGGATCAATTTATACTAAAATTTCAATAAGTACTACATACATACATTCATAAACGTCACGCCTATAGAAGTAGGCAGTGACTATGGACCTTTCGTCCATTTTCATAAATCTCTTCATGCAAATAACTACTACTACTAAAATAATACCAATATGTATCAACAGATTTATGTATTTGCAAATTATTATTAATTATTTTATCATAACACATTAAGTAAGACGCTACGCTTATGAAATCGCTCGATTTTATAAATTGTAACACAATGAAAAATAGGGAGGGTGCTGCTACCCTCACGGCGCGGCGTCTAACGCTTGTTACAATACGCTAACAGAATTACCCACTAAACGTGTTGTGAACTGTAATACTACAGGTAATCGCCTAGATCATGATAAGGGGGGTAACTGTTATCACGAAGTTCGAATCGGACGTCGCATGTTAAACTGTACGAATTTGTCTAGATACTCCATTATTTCGAATTGTCTGTATGTATAGACAATTTGAAATTAAGACGTCATAATTATAGAATAAGTTCGGAGAAAACGATTATTAACGTAGAGAATAGTATTGGAAAACGTATAGATATCTTACTTCAGACGTTGAATATCCGTTGAATGTTAATATAATATGGGATTGCCGTCCGATGCCAGAAGACACTCTGCCTCGGCGGCATTTGCGCTCACCATCAGGCGCAATGCGGCCACTATGCCGGGCAAGATTTAAAAAAAAAAACACTGTGATCATACAGTAACGCCCAGGTATTACAGCTGTATGGGCAAGTGCATAACATAACTGTTATAGACAGCAAATAGTAAACAGCCTCCGTGACGAGTTCCAAGTTTCAAGTCATCATCTTGGTATGTGTTTAATTTATACCAATAAAAAGTTGATTTTCACTGCCGTATCCTACAATCTCATAGATCTTAAATGGAGGTATTTTAATAATAACTTCTAGAATTATATTTCTACAATAATCCACCTTGTCAACTAAAGCCTATATTACTCAAAAAATCCATGTGTAAGAAAATAGACGTAAACTAGAAAATAATAAATATGTAACAGCAAAACTAATATTACAAGTTAACACATTTCCTCATAGCCAACCCTTCGTAAGGGTCGCGTCCCTATTTACATCCCTATTTACATACACGGATATTGAACCCACTGCCGCCAGTGTATTGGAAAAAAATTGTTCCAACAATACCCAACGCAAACATGGCTTTTGTGCCGCTTGATAATATTATGTTTTCCGAGGGATATGTTTGGTAAGGATTGATTGAATTTTGGATTACGTTTTCTATGTATTTTTTCGACCTACTAACCGATGATTTAGATTTATGTTATATGTATTCTAAGACATATTATGTTGTATATTTGAGTACTGTTTCATCCCATATACGTCCCACTGCAGGGTACGGACCTCCTCTACATTGGAGGGTACGATTCAGAGCACTTTGGCCACATAGTTCATCACGCTGGCTTCGTGCGGATTGGCAATTCAAACAATTTCTTACGGTATGTAGGTTTCTGGCGATTGACTATCAAAACACACATGACTTCGAAAAGTCAGAGGTGTGCCCTGAGTTTTAAACCCGCGCCCACCGTAAACAGGTTCGCAGTCGCGTCTGGTCCATTACCAACAGAGCACGACGCAAATGCAAGCAATATATGATTAATATAAGATTTGCTCACGCGATAAAAACATATACTGAAAGCCTAATAACCTTGTATTCGAACCCCATGATTTACAGTTAAAATCCTACACACATTACTGAGTTATGTTTCCATAGCAACGGAATTCAAACAAATTGCACCCCATACATCACAGATACCAAATCAAAATGATTAATTATAGGTAAGTGCGTGGTGGCCTGTTGGTAAACGGACTAGACGCGACTGCCAACATATTCACGGTGGTCGCGGGTTCGAATCCTAGGGCACACCTCTGACTTTTCGGAGTCATGTGTGTATTGATATTCAATCACCACGCACTAAAACGGTGAAGGAAAACATCGTGAGGAAACCATACCGCATGCATACCATAGCGATTTATAAAATTTCTATGGTATGTAAGTCCGCCAACCCGCACTAGGCCAGCGTGGTGGACTATATGGCCTAACCACTCTCAATCGTACTCTCGATTGTAGAGGAGGCCCGTGCCCTGCAGTGGGACGTTTATGGGCTGATACATAGGTTACGAAAATCGACGGATGTCATTAAATTTTTACAAATGTAATGTAAAGCTATGGTGACGAATGTTCTAAACAAGAGCTCCTAACAGGGGAAAGTGAATATAACATACATAATATAATATACATTCTTATACCTATAACAGATTGGTCAATATTGGTATGTAGGTATACCTGACCTTCTAACCCGCTGTGTAAAGATGTATTAGGTGGTAGGTCTCTCATATGTGAGAGGCCGCCGGGATAGGTACCACCGCAGTGTCTTGTTCCCCGCCAAACAGCAGTGTAAAAGCGCAGTTGTGTTTCGGATTGAAGGATATTGCAAGAGTAACTACTGGACATATTGAGACTTCACATCTTGTGTCTTAGGAAGGCGAACGCAGTGCAATGCCAAGCCTACTTTGTAATTCATGGTGCTGTTTAGTTTTACTGCCGTTAATGAGCGGTCGTATCGCTTACCATCAGGCGTACGGCACGCTCGTATCGCCTTTAATTGCAATAAAAAAAGCTACGGCAGGTCCATATTCTTGCATCATACATTGCATAGTATTCTTTGCATAGGTATTCGTACCATGCGGATCAGTGGATTCACATAAAGAAAGAATACCACTATCAGTTTGATGCCATGAGTCTGATATTCGATGAGAATATATGGCCTGCTATTAATCGTCAAAATCATTCTAGCCAAAGTATCTTTGACAAACCGACTGACGATTGACGTCTGTTTTACGAAAATGGTAGTACTTTACTCTAAAACCTAACAAGCTATCATGAATTGATTTATTTTATGTTTGAATAACCGCAGGTTATGCTGGCCAAACCTTTTTACGGTTTAATACCGAAAGCTTCTCAAAACATCCTGATCTTATTAAAACTTTTCCCACTAAAATTTGATTTAAAAATTGCTTCGCAAAATACATCTTGAAACATTTAAACCGAGACATAAACAAAATGCACTTGGAACTAAGAAAGTTAACACTCGTGTCTGAACGATAGGGAGGCGGTAGAGAGGTGGGGTTATGTCGAAACTTTACTCAACCCTCGTGTAACTTTTTAACTGTCTGCAGGATCTGAAGATTTTGTCACGGTATGTCTTTTATTGTGGTAATGTGAAAGAGATTTTTATTTTAGTTGCGATCGAGTACGCTTGATAGTTTGTCAATTAGAAAAGAACTTTGGAAACTAAAGGTAAAAAATGATTTGCTTCATCATATCATTAATTATTAAGAGACATGATTTTGTAATCGTTATTAGTGATATAGTATAATGTACTGCATGCTTGTATACGATGTGTCATAAGTGGTAGTTAATAATTAACTACACGATAAAAAAATGAAAAAGGACTTGATCCAGTATTATTGATTCCAAATATTCCATCCTACATTCTAAAACAAATAAAAATACAAACATACAAATAAAAAATGTGTCAAATGTCAGTCGACTTTATTTAGACCGTACTACAAGTAGATATATTAAGTCAGATTTCCAGCTTCTTATTCTTCTTTCTTTCAAATAAAACAAATCAATCAATTCAAAAATTTCCCATACAGGGTCCAAACCCGCTTACCGAACCCAGAAACCATTACTATCTTCAGAACGCCCAAAACAATGTAATTTTTAAGTCGAAACATTCTCCCAATAAATTTCCCTGTTTGTTTCTATCTACTGATAAGAAGCAATATAGGTAACATGTTAATTTGGGCTCATAAAGTTATCAATACTATCGGTTACAATACCCATATGGTAATCTCATTCTGTGTTAACATTACGGTATTACTATTGTCGGTACAGGCGACCAATGTATTATAAAATTATTGGGCGATAGAAATTGCGGCCGTCATTTGAAGTGAGGCGAGAATCAGTGAGACATACTCAATCTTACACAAATTACTATACTTATATGATGTTGAAGTTCTTACAGTTCTTGGAAAAATAGCTCGTTATTTTTGTTCCTCATAAGACACTAATAAAACGACATAAGTTTCTATAACATCCTAAATCAATACTGTGCATGACGATTGCTTGTATTTATTGCTATCCATGTGACATTTAATGTGTTTTTTGTCATTTTTAAGCAAATCATTTAGAATAACTAATGTACCATAACAATGATTTCATACATATCTCTTGAGGATAATTTCATATAATTACATACTTCCCACTTTCATAAATCATAAATACTTTTACAACAAACATTTTCCTACGTCCACTGTAATTTTTTATATGGTAAAAAACACTAAACGTATTTGTTGGAAGTACTGCAAGGTACCAGCTGATTAATGAGCGGTTGCGGCTTCAATTCCCGCGTGGGAACAAATGGTTGTGTGATCCACACACATTTATTTCGAGGCTAGGTGTTGTGGTACTAAAAATACAGGTGTTTATTTATCAAATAAATATATTTTAAAGGCTCTGTGGCACATGCGGTTAGACGCCGTCTGTGAAACGAAAGGCCGCGGGTTCGATCCCCGCACTGAGAGAAATGTTTGTGCGGCCCACAAATATTAATTTCGGGTCTGGGTGTTTGTGAGACCGAAAAGTCTCTCGTAGTTCCTGATACCCGCGACACAAGACTCGATCTTAGTGTGTCAGGACTATGTATGTAACTATTGGGTATTATTTCTTTTTTTATTTATTTTACATCAATTGAACCGAACATATTGTCAACTAATACAATACGACAGCCTTCATAGCGCAGTGAGTTGTACACCGGCTGCAAAACAAGTAGATGCGGGTTCGATCCCTGCACCGAGACAAATGTCTGTGAAACTGAAAATCTCACGCAGTTTCTGATACAAACAACATAATAGTTGATTGATCGAACCAGTTTTGTGTGTAATTATTTGTATTTATTTACGATTATTACTATCCTGTTGTAGTTATATACAATAAGGTAAATAGTTCCACGAATAAAAACTCTCCTGCCTAATTAATTTCATAATAATAATTTCTTCGAGGTTTACCGCAATAAATTTATTTTTATTCTTAATAAAATAACAAGCATATCATGCCTTTATTTAAACACCTAATTAAATCTAAATAAATAATATGGTTTCCTAAAGGCATTCAAACAACTCATTTATCAATTTTCAATCAGCCCACTTGAATCGCAGCTGCGCCGGTGTCACAGTACTAAGCCAGTGTAAATATTAGACAATACGTTGACCCCTAACACGTGGTCACCACGGTCACCGCTAGAAAATTACCATTATTGTACTAAGGGTTAAAATGCAGAATAGTGTTTTTTTTTATAAGTTGTATTTCCTCCATACGTATATAATATAGTTGGATTGTGGACAGATTCTATAATTGTATTTTATGATCGACATCTAATTGATAAAAGTAATACTCTGACCATCGGAACTACACAATGTTCATGATTCTTTACAATACATATCTTAAATAATTACCTTAATACCCCATTTGGGCCCAAAGCGGTTTTCATCAGACGCCAAAATATTTCGCCATAATCTTTTTGTCTCTTAATGAATACTTGTTATTAAATATCAGCGATTCAAACAGTTAAGCTTCTTCACCAGAATTTCAGAAAATCCAGCCAATAAACCACAACCAAGACTCAAACCTGCGTCAATCCACATCAATCAATTGCGCCACGGTCCCACAGTACATTCACAAACAAATTGTGAAGCTTTAGAGCCGAAGGGCCTGGTATTGGCCGCCCGGATGGACGCGTTAGCGGCAATCTACTGATATCTTGATTTATAGCCCGACAACCCACTAGTACAGACAAGGGACACTACAAAACACACGCTACTAGCATTACTGTAGTATTTATTATTTTATTTCTGTTAGAAAATCAAGTTGGTAAAATTACTAATAGACTTAGGATAAAAGTCTTAAGGCTATGTAATTAAAATAAAATACATGTCTTCCCAAGTATGTATCACAACATAGTATAAAACAAAGTCGTTTTCTCTGTCCCTATGTCCTTTTGTATGCTTAAATCTTTAAAACTAAGTAACGGATTTTGATGCGGTATTTTTTTATAGATAGAGTGATTCAAGAGGAAGGTTTATATGTATAATACGTACATATTATTGTACAGAAATCTATTTGTACCCGGGCGAAGCTGGGTCGGGCCGCTAGTATAAAATAAAGCATGCTGTAGTAAAAACACTTATAGAATAGATATATTTTCAGTATAATTATTCAAATAAAAATTGGGTTTGCTGCTTTTAAGGTAAAACAAAAGTTGCAACAAAATGGTATTGAAAAAAATATATATTGAGGGGCCAGAAACGTTACTAACATAGTTAATTATAGGGGTATCAATTATGTGTGTATGTTGCCAATTGATACCTTATCTGAAAAATATTGCAATTACCATCGGCTGCCCAGCAAAGTAGCTGTGCCAAACCGTGTTGTCAGCAAACGAAATACGACAGAGAGCTAAGTGCAATTTTCTTACTTAAATAATTGTAATATATTTGTTGTGAATCTCAGTTGTTGTATTTTAAACGAAATCATATATGTATATCATATATACGTGAGTGTAAGTACAATATAACAGATAGATTAAGTGTCCGGCTGTAAAATAAATGCGGGTTCGATCCCCGAAACAAATGCTTTTGTTATTGAAAAATATCTTATATTTTGTCTCGTACGTCTCACATACTTTCTGATAAAACCCAAAAATTGTAGCTTACTGTGGTGATAGAATAAGTATT
This sequence comes from Hyles euphorbiae, assembly GCA_023078785.2. Classification (NCBI taxonomy): domain Eukaryota; kingdom Metazoa; phylum Arthropoda; class Insecta; order Lepidoptera; family Sphingidae; genus Hyles; species Hyles euphorbiae. The sequence goes on along the minus strand of CM041031.1, from coordinate 14,565,295 downwards.
GAACGTTATATAAGTATATTATTCAATTCGTTTAAAATAACATGGCCGAATGCACTTCAATCGATTATCCTACAAATATTATAAATGCGAAAGTTTGCGTGTTTGTTATCTCTTCACGCTCAAACCACTGGACCAATGTTAATGAAATTTGGTATGGAGATAACTGACATCCTGGATTAATACATAGGCTAAAAAAATGGATATTGACGGAATCGAATATATTTGATAAAATATCTATCCCCGGGCGAATCCGGGCTAGACCCCTAGTAAAACATATTTTAATTAAGGAATGTTTTGTCGCTTTCAAACGACTTTTAAATTCAATTTGAGAGAAAAAGACGAAAAATTCTATGGCTAAAATATGTTTAAATACTGTAAATGAATAAAACCGTAAAATTAAATTACGATAGAGCCCGTATTTTTTATTTCTCTATTTTAATATAACTTTGAACTACAAATTACATATGAGCTTAAATAAAAATCAAAGTTTCCAGCAATCAGAACCATTCAGAAACTCCACCGGCACACTAATGACAACTGGCAATAATTAACAAGCGCTGGCGGCCGTCCATATACCTCCATTACTCTTTCATATGTTTGATAACTTTCACGAGTCATTACATGGGTTTTATAATTGATGTGGCTTTGAATGGTGTATCTTTATTAGTTTGTAAAAGTATTGAGATGTGTTTTTTTATGGTTCAGCATGTCGTATATCTATTTATTGCTGTTACGTCTTATTTATTATATCTTCTGATAATTAATACCTAATTTTAACAACAGCATTTGTATATTTGCTGTCTACAAATAAAAAATCCACATTTTGTTCGCATTTTAATTCATTTTAGATACACTAGGTACTATAGGGCGTCAAATTTATCCCAAATAGTTAATGAAAAAAACAATTAAATCACCTATCATTCAAACTTAGGACCACACAATTCACAACACCTCTAAACAAAAATAAAAACTTAACCGTAAAATAAAACTAAATACCGCATTAGAAACGAACCGACTATTAAACTATAAAATAGATTTACAACATGTTAAAACGCAATTCTATTTAATTCCAATTGATTCTGTACATATACGGGGATATCTGGGAACACAATCTTGTACCTCCGTATATGGACAACTTGTAATAGGCAACGCAATTCAGTTCAATTCATTTGCTGTTAAATCTCTAATGTTTTGTAGACATGCTAGATCAATGAATAGGTGCAACTTTAGTATTTTTAAATGATTTTAATTTATGACAAAAAAACAATTAAGGAATTTGTTTTTTTATGAAATTCTCTTGGAGTCTTGGTATTCTGTCTTAGGCTGGAAAATAAAATTTGTACAAAATTGGATGTTCAGAAATAAATAAACGAAAATTGCATAATTTATATTTTATCCCATTTTTCAATTTTATTCGGTCTAACTGTTAGTTGTAAAACTATATTAGAAATAAATAAATTACCGTAATATCTTCATAAGTTTATGTGGCCGAAATATGACGACATAAATTAATTAGATATGACCTATTGAATATTCCTTTAGATGTCTCAATGAGTAATGTAATTCCATTGAGCCTATGCCTAATGTCTATACATAGTTGTCTGAAAGAGTACCTACAACAATCCCGTTAATTACCAAACATATTTTTTTTTGGCATCGTGAGAAAATCGGAGCTTCCATTCTTACACGACTTCTAAGTTCTCAAATCAATGACTGTATATGGACAAACATTTAACACGAGTGTCGTAACTTTTAAAAGGTTATTAAAATTCAGTGCAATTCGTATCAATATAAATCTACTCTTGAGTCACGTACGATATTTTAGAGTAGTGTTATTTCTAGGTAAATGTATCACGTTTTCTTAGATATAGGATATCTTATAATTTGATAATTATAGACATAATTATAGTACGTCAATATTTTATGATAATTTCATCTCCCTAGTTTACATTACGGACGAACCTTAATTCTGTATCAGCCCATATACGTACCACTACAGGGCACCGGCCTCCTCTACAATCGAGAGTACGATTGAGAGTGGTGAGGCCATATCTAACCTAAATTAGACTATCCTAAAAGGGTGTATACTGACACTTATTTTTATGTTCATTCTATTTCATTTACAGCACAATGTGATGTCTCTTTCAAGAAGAATTTCCGTTATAATTTTGCTTACAAGCATTTTCTTCACAACGTTTCTGGAATAGCGTTCCTTCCAAGAACTTTATATCTCTATATTTTAATTTATCTTTCTGCAATATAAATGTACAAAAATGTGTCATACTTTTATAATTTTTACTATACATTGACAACAGTAACATACCATCAGGTAACCATTAAAACGGAACCTCAAAGCATCTTTACTTACCATTAGGTACATCCAAAAACATTCCCTAAATTAAATTCAATCAAAAACCTAATAAAAGCCAAGATCTTATCAACAAATATATCAATCTAAGACAAAATTACTCCCTCACACGCAACGGGATAATTGATAAAAAATAATTAATCTAAAAAAGGGGCCTTTTTGTCCCATGTGCGGGAAGAAGGATGGCCCAATAAAATACATCGTCCCATAAAAATATGGGTATAAATAGGACGGTGGAGTTATTAGAGGCACGGGTTAAAAATATTGCTTTATGATATAAGACGGAATATTTTATGCTTTTATTGGGGTAAAATGTGTTTGTGTTTAATTAATTGGGCAAGATGGCTGAAGGATTTGTAGTGTCAGCTCGTAATTAATGGTATGCTTATATTTTAAACTAGCGACCCGGCCCGGCACCGCCTGGGTAAAGACACTTTTTTTTTTTAATATACCATTGAGAGGCTGTCAGACTAGTTCATAAGGGATAATGTAGGATTCTAAGGTTGAAAAATATTGTTTAAATCGTTATTGTAGTTTCAGTTTTTTTAACTATCTCATATGTAAGAGGCCATCTGGGTAGGTACCACCGCAATGTCTATTTCTCCCGTGAAACAACACTGCTTAAATGCACTGTTGTGTTTCGGATTGAAGGACATTGTAGCCAGAGCAACTACTGGACATATTGAGACTTAACATCTTATGTCTCAGGATGGCGAGCGCAGTGGAATGTTGCTACTGTTCATGAGCGGTCGTATCGCTTACCATCAGGCGAACGGCTTGCTTGTCTCGCCATTCAATGCAATAAAAAAAAAAAAAAAAAAACTATCTGGACATTCTGTGTTATCTTTTTTTTTTCTATTCTTTGCAGTTGTTATACAGTGATAACCTTGTAATTGGCGTATTATATTTCGTGTAAAATAATTGTAATTTATTCGAATTGTCAGCTATGAAGAACCTTTTTAATAAATAAAATTCTTTCAGTTTTCACGTCATCAATTTTATTCGTTACAGTAGTCTTAATTTAGGATTGGTGATAATACACTTGATCTTGCTAAGTTTACGCAAAATACAAAGAACATTTCACAATCAAAACATGAATGCCATTTCTTTACTCACATAGTCAGAACGCCCATACGCCAAATCCAAAGCAAATATTTGTCAACACCAACAAACTACGTTGGAGTGAATCCACAACCTTCCTATTACGCCACCAATACATTTGGCAAATAAAGACGTTTTAAACTGTCAAAATGCTTGCCCATGTAATACATGTTTTGGGTTCAAAAGCATAGTGTAATGTTATTGCTTGATCCTCTGCCAAATGTATTTGTCAAACCACTGGCTGTGTTTTGTAGATTTTGTTTGCGTACACGCCTTAGTGTTCTAGCTTATTGTTGTAAAATTGAGTTGTCGAGGAAGATATGAAAGGCAATGGCCTTACGATTGAGTATACCGAAAATCGAAGGAAATGCAGGACAATTAGCCGAAAGGCGGACCCTGGCATCGGCCCGAATAACGCCAGGTAGGAGAATATAGTTGTAAAATTGAGCTCAATCTATGTTTAAAAAAATGTGGTATATAAAATTGACAATCCGTTCTGGGCCACCACGGTCGACCATGGCCTAAACTCCTTGAGTCGTTTTCTGTGTTTCAGGAAAGGCATGTGGCCTGCAGTGGGATGTATATGGGCTGGTCTATTATTATTTATGTTATTTAATTCCATCGTTATTCCATAAAAAAATATGAATACACGCAACAGTCACATACATAGTCCTGACCCCAAACTAAGATCTTATCTTGTGTCGTGGGTACTATCACTATGAAAGACCCTTGGTCTCACAAACTCAGAGAGTATTTTTTGATACAACTTTATTTTTTTTATGTGGGGATTGAACTCGTGGCCTTACCTTTCACAGGTGGCATCTAACCAACTGCGCCACGGAGGCTGTCGTAACTGACCAAGGTTGTAGAATGCCTGTAATGTCAGTGCTATTAAATTCTACATAACCGGTCACCGAGACTCAAAGATTAATTTAGTTAGTGACAAATTAATAAATTGTTAAAATAACGCAAGTAACTCAATTTAAATTAGTTCTCACTAGCAGCCCGGCCCAGCTTCGTCCGGGTACAAATAGATTTCTGTACAATAATATGTACGTATTATACATATAAACCTTCCTCTTGAATCACTCTATTTATTAAAAAAACCGCATCAAAATCTGTTGCGTGGTTTTAAAGATTTAAGCATACAAAGGGACATAGGGACAGAGAAAGCGACTTTGTTTTATACTATGTAGTGATGAAGAATTTCTACCTATATAATTGTAAATATGTCTTCCATTGCGATAATTATTAACTATGGCCCTAGCGCCCATAACACAAGTTAAACTTTATTTGGTTCACCAGAGTTCAATCTAACACTTTTATGTGTCTTTCTTTTTCAAATAAAGTTTTGTATTATTTATTATTACTCTTATTAACCGACTTTAAAAAGATGAGATTCTCAATCCTCATGAAATGATTTAGAAATGCAAGCTACTCTATCTCTCTGTCTCTCTTTCTTTCCCTATCCCCCCCCTCTCTCGCCAATGAGTAACATTAAAGATAATTATCAGGGCATTTTTTCCAAAAAGCCAGATAAATACAACAATATTTATGAAGAGGCAACGCATCAAGAAATATCGACTAATCTAATACATTCAAACACATTTTATGAACAGCAATTTTAAACGGTAATTCAAAGCCTAGATCTATTACACAACATTGCACCCTGAAGTAAACCCCATAGAATCCAAAATAGACAAACATAGTTTCATATTAATGTATTTATACAGTTCTATCGGCTTCACGTTGGTCTGAAATATTTTGTTTAATTGCTTCGGACACACTGAGCATCCCCGCTAGCTAAAAGGACGCTTTTGTATTCCGAATTTAGTGTCGGAATGTATTAAAAACAGAATATTTTGGAAGTTTTATTTGATGCTGGAAAATAAAAGCTGTGGATTTTGATGTCCGCAGTGAGTCAATATTTTTTATAAACACTTTGAAATAAATGGAATAATATAGCAATACTTTCTCATCTACTTGTCTATATGTATACAAAATACAAAAACATATTTCATTAAAAAAACATAGAAGCACTAATTGACAGAAGAGTTTCTGTGGCTGAAAATATTATTGTGATATTTTATAACTTCTAAATCTAAAGTAAACAAAATCAACTGTTGTGAGGAAGAAACGGGCGCAAGAAACTCCCGCAGCAACACGAACTTTTTTGTTTGTTTCTCTTTTTTAAAGCCCATATAAAGTTGCAGTGGTTCAAATCTTATATTACAATAATGTCGATATATAACATAAATATGTCAATAGTAATATTTTGGTAGAAAAATTATATTAAATCCTGATTTAGAATTTACAACAAGCGAAACCGCTTAAAAACACGAGAACACATATAAATTAATTTGTACAACCATAGAAGCAAGCCGCAACGCCTGTAGCCAAATGAAAATGCTAATTAAAATCAAGATATTAATTAAGATCTCATAGAGCCGAGCCTTTTAATAAGCTACAGTTTTGGAGCGCCCTAATTTACTCCAAGACATCTCAGAAATACTCGTTAAAGCTTTGAAAAAATGAAACGCGAATGTCTTGTAATTTATCACAACAAACTGGGGAAAATTTTCATAAAGATTTTTCAAGAAATATTTTATGTAGTATTATTTCTATGGTATGTGAAGTTCTAGCTGGTTGAAACAATTATGCAGGCTTTCTTGAAATATTCCACAATATTGAACCCGAGAACCGATAGAAATCCTGGTATAGTCCCGCCACATCACTACATAGTATAAAACACAGTCGCTTTCTCTGTCCCTATGTCCCCTTTGTATGCTTAAATCTTTGAAACTACGCAACGTATTTTGATGCGGTTTTTTTAATATACAGAGTGAATCAAGAGGAAGGTTTATATGTATAATACGTACATATTGTAGAGAAATCTATTTGTAGCCGGGCGAAGCTAGGCCGGGCCGCTATTTTAAGCATAAGCTTGACTATAATAATTTTATACGCGTATTACCGTTTGTTTGTAATATGAAATATATTATAGTCAAGCTTAGAAAATTGCCAAATAATATTTTACCACTGCTTAATATTTTACCGTCGCTAGATTCAGGCTGCCTACCACAGGTCACTGTGGAAATCATTGGAGGAGGCCTATGTTCAACAGTGGACTTTCTTTGGCTGATGGATGGATTTTATCGCTGCAATTTAAACTAGAAACATCGTGTTATCAATTCAGTCTGACCATCGAATACAGATTATGATAGGTAAAAAATAGAAACGGCAGAAAGCGATCGATTCCACCGTGGTTTTATAGGTGGTCGCGCCGAATCGATTCGCCTTTATTACTCAATACACTTAAAGGGCGCGAAGGAACCGTTTCCATTGCCAATTTAGTTTTATATGTATTGTCATGTTACGACGTCACCCGTAAATAATAAATCAGTGTATACTAAAGTACAGGAGTATTGAAAATGTTGGTTGGGCATGGAGATTATCCCGTCCACGTTCCCGCTAGTCAGGATCCAAGTCAATATATGACTCTAGATTAAGACGAGTGTTATAAAGACATTCGAACTTCCTTTCGGATCATAGAGTAGCCCATCAGATTGTAGTTAATAAAATAAAATAATTTAGAATAGTAAAATACACCTAATTATCATAATCGTACCTAAAGATCAATATAGATGTTTCCAATGTTATGGACATAATACCGTAATATCAGAAACACAAGAACTTGATACAAAATCGAACCAGCATCTCATATTATAGCAGGACTCTCACATTGTCAACCTCTATACCTCAATAATCTACCAAAAAGTCTTATAAAACAGCCCCCAGCGATATTTTAAAGCCGGATGCGGAATTTCTTTCATAAATTTCAAAAACCGGCGCGTAACGTAAAATTTCGCTTAACTTTAAGCGTCTTTAAGGGACCCTGTCCCTACAATAAGGGACGGCGGAAATGAAGGAAGCGCTTAAGGCGCTCAACCATTGCTTAGAAAGGGGAGGGGAGCTGGGACTTGAAGAAGCTACTCGGAAACTAAGGAGAGATCTATCATGTACCTAATTTAACTTGCTTTAAGACTTTTTACTTATATTAGGTGCTAGTGATAAGTTATTGGTATCAACCCGAAAAGAAATTATGCAGCAGCTAAGAATCCATAATAGTATCGACATACATACATAAACCCACGCCTCACTCAAAAGGGGTAGGCAGAAGTGCTACCAAGACACAGGTCAGGTCCCGAGTTCGATTCCCGTGCTGGGAAAAGTGGTATTAGATTTTTCTATGCATTACCAATCTGGAGTCAGGAATTTGTGCCCCATATGGTGGTAGGTCCATCCGCTATCACATGTGACAGAATACGAAAGACGAAACGTGGGTAATCTGGTCGCTCGCACCTCTACCTGCCTCTTATGGGAAAAAAGCGGTTAGTTTATGTGTGCTTATGTTATTGTTTATGTGTACTACGGTTAAACTGAGGAAAAAAATACACCCAACAGTCACATACGTAGTCCTGACCCCACACTTAGATCAATTAGGTCTTGTGTCATGGATATTAGAAACTACGATACTTTACGTTTTCAAAAAAACCCAGACTTGTAGTCACTCTGGATACTCTGCTATCTGATCTGCACTGCGCTTACCAGATAAAATTAATTTACTCACTATATCATACCAGAATAAAAATACTCGTTTACCATTCCAATGATAAAGAATAATATATTCCCCGTCAACATCCAAACTGGTTTTACCAAAAATCGAAATATTAGTCAGCGGAACGTACAAACTACAGCAGACCACGACAAAACCATTCGTCCGTATTATTTTCATCTATCATTTGTTTTGCAAACACAAAAACGCTATCGTAAACAATGAACTAGTAATTAAATCGGGATATTAATGCCGATGAAAATGTATTGTAAATCGATCGTTCGTTTATCCGAAACGATAATCGATTTTCGCTATCGATATGAGTATTGGTGAGCTCTAGCGATTTAATGTAATAGATGTTTGTTGTAGCAGATGGTTTGGTTGTGATTTGTGAGGTTGATGAGTGTAATTTGTGTGAAACTCATAATATTGATTTATTTGGATTTTGGACTATGTATGTGATGTCCAGTGTATTTGGTCCCAAAGCATTACATATAAATAAATACATCCAACAGTCACAACTCACACTCAAAGTCCTGACCCCACTAAGATCGAGTCATGTGTCGTGGGTATCAAAAAATACGAGAGATCTTTAGGTCTAACAAACACCCAGACCTGATAGAAATGCCTATGGATCAGACGGACAGATCAGATGCTATGTTTGACGGATATTTCATCATACTATATACTAAACACTCAATTTTGTATTACTCTTAGGCTCACCGCAAATCTCTAGTCACGTAGCGGCATTGTAAAAAATGCTAACAAAACCATCGAGACTATTTGGCTCCAAAACGTGTAAAACCTAACCAAAAGTATTAGAACAAAATGCAGGTCATTCACCCGTGCAAAAAGTTCATGCCGTCCATACCTGTTATGAGTGACCTTCACGAGATGCGAGCCTCGACCGCCGCCCTCGAAAACTTTCAAACTAGTCTTTTATTGCGGGCCCAAAAAAGATATTAAGGCGGTCTTTGCTATTGAAAGGGGCGGACTTGGGATAGTGTCCTGGTTATTTTATTTCTGTAAGATTTTTGTTTCGGCCTGGGTGGTTGTTAAGAAGCCTACAACCTGAGAAATTTGTATCTCAAGTTATTCTGGAAAGTTAAGAAACAATACCCATATAAATGAAGCATAAGAGCAGGGAAAGAAGAAGTATTTTTTATTCTATTTGTTCTAATGATAGCATCGGTCTTAAAATGTAAGGAATAGGTCAAGTCTAGAACAGTATAATATTTTTCTACTTTTTTTCTTATTTGATTGACGTAACCATGATAGGATTTACCGAAACGGTTGATATTTGTATTGCGACCACCGTGAACATGTTAGCAGCCGCAGATGGGGGTAGAGCAGTGTTGTAAAAAAGCTCGAGTCGGCGCTTAAACGCTCGAGTCGACGCTCAAGCAGATTGCTCGTGCTTGAGTCGGGACTCGACTAAGGCGCTCGACGCTCGAGCAGTGGCTTGAGCGCTCGGCTCGAGCTTGAGAGCGCGCTTAGATTACATAGTTAGAGAAACTGTAAAAAAGATCTGTATCTGTATCAGCCGATATACGTCTCACTGCAAGGCACGGGCCTACTCTACAATCGAGAGTTCGATTGAGAGTGTTTAGGCCATATAGTCCACCACACTAGCCTAGTGCGGGTTGGCGGACTTACATACCATAGAATTTTTTATAAATTACTATGGTATGCAGGTTTCCTCATGATGTTTTCCTTCACCGTTTTAGTGCATGGTGATTGACTATCAATACACACATGACTCCGAAAAGTCAGAGGTGTGCCCTGGGATTCGAACCCGCGACCACCGTAAAAAAGATAGTATAATTGAAATAAGACAATTTCAATTTTATTTTTAACGATATTTAAAAATACTTATTTCATATGATCTACGCCATAAGGCCCAAATTACATTACAAGTGTGGTTTAGCTTTTTGTTTGTTTTTGGTTTTTGTGTTTTACTGGTGGTAAGTCTCTAATATGTGAGAGGCTGTCGTGGTGGGTACCACCGCAATGTCTATTTCTCCCGTCAAACAGCAGTTTAAATGCACTGTTGTGATTCGGATTGAAGGACATTGTAGTCAGAGTAACTACTGGACATATTGAGACTTAACATCTTGTGTCTCAGGATGGCGAGCGCAGTGGAATGCCAAGCATTGCTTTGTAAATCAAGGTGTTGTTTGGTTTTGCTACTGTTCATAAGCGGTCGCATCGCTTACCATCAGGCGAACGGCGTGCTCGTCTCGCCATTCAATGCAATAAAAAAATAATAGCTGAAGTTTCTGTACAATTCCTGACTACCTACTGATTTTTCTTAGCAACTAAGTTAAATACCTACCTAAAATCATCACACACCTTTGCAACACTATAATTTTTTTAACCATGAGAAAAGTCACATACTGGCCTGTATATTTTCGTTACTAAGTCTGTTCCTTCTTTTAGTTATGACTAGCTGTGCCCGCGACTTCGTTCGCGTGAAGTTTAACAAAAAAGTTAATTAGTTCTTTTAGTTAATTTTTAAATAAATGAAATTTTCTACAACAAATGTAGCCCAAGTTACTCCTTATTATATCAGCTACCTGACAAAAAAATTCCCGTCAAAATCGGTCCAGCCATTTCAGAGATTAGCCGGAACAAACAGACAGACAGACAAAAAAAATCTAAGGTCATTTTCGTTATAGGTATCGTGTATATAACGATATGTACTTGGACATTTTTATTTATTTTCACTTTACAAACAGACACTTCAATTTTATTTATATGTATAGATGTATAGATAAGGCCAGCTTATACGACCAAAGTCAAAAGATAAGTAATACTCACCGTACCTACCGCCCCCCACAACTCCTAACATTTTTATTTATCACAATTTTTTCATCTATCCGTATTTAAAAACTACAACGCTTGAACGCTCGAGCGCATAACTCGAGCATGAAAGTCTAAACTCTTAACGCTCGCAAGCCTTAAACGCTCAAGCGTTTAACGCTCGAGTCTAAAACGCTCCAAAGCGTCGACTCAGCGCTCGACGCTCGACTCTCAGCGCTCATTTTTACAACACTAGGGTAGAGACGTTTAATGTCACTTTTGGTCAAGATTTAGTACGTAAAATCTTTACTAAGGAATGATTTAATTGACATTAAAATTTGTATTTAGTCATGCTCCAAATCTTCTACTACACATAAAAATTAATGTCACTCCTTCCTTGCACAGGAGTTAAACGCAGGAAAAAAATAGATTTTTTACCTGAATACCCTGAGGGGTGAAAGTGTTTTAATCCCTCTTCATACGCCCCGGGGGTGTCATGAGGGGACTTCCAACGATCATCGGCTTTGGTTCCCGGTCGAGTATTTTTATCCATTTCAATACGTAGTGTTTCCAACACAAACTCGTGTTTCAGGTGGAGGTAAAATATGTGTAATAAAAACCAGGAATTCGTCTTCAATTTTCGATGTACTAGAATGGATATTCATGATAGAAAATAATCACAAATCAGTTTTTATTAAATAGTTTTATCGGCATCTGTATTTTATGACCAGGCTAAGTATTTAAATTTACTTAAATTGCTACCAACATAAAAATCCATCCCATGGTTACCTAAGAAATTACCTAGAGTGATAAGGCCACCACTTGTACTAATAATTATTATGTGATTTCTTTGTTGTTTCTCTGTACGGTGCAAAAAGAGAATAAATAAATTTGTTTGACCCCCCAAAAACCTTCGTCCGGCCCTGCGTCACATTTGGCGTCGCATCGCATTCGGCAGGCGGCCAGTGGCTGACTGGCGTGGGTTCATATCCACAGGCGCATTTCACACACGAATAAATACAATGCACAGACGTGGATGCATTTTAAAATAAAGCGACCTGTGTGTGACAGTATTTTGTTTTCGATGCCGTGTGTATTATCTGCATGTAATTGTGACTGAACCTTAATAGAATATGATGATTCGGTGAAGAAAGATTAATAAAAAAATGCTTTAAAAAGGTTCCTTGTACCAAGTGCTTACTAAATCAAACAGCTATAAAGTAGCGCTATATTTTTGAGTAGGTATACGGTTCAGAGATTACATGGTAAGTTTAATGCCCGCTTTCACACAGAAGTGCCCAAAGCATCCGCCCACACTGTAATGTTCGTAATTACAAACACTTATTTTACAAGCTTCAGGCTAATTTGAAAACATCCGTTAACTTAATGTGATTCTTAAAATATTTTTAATATAAATTAAGAACTTGGAAGTGAAAACACAGGATGTGTTTTCGAATATTAATACTGAAAGATTTAATTGCAATTACTGGGATCTAATACAAGTATAAGGATTTCCTTCGCCCTATGGTTTGTTTTGTTTGTTTGTTTGGTTGGTTTGAACTCTTGGCCTCGTAACAGAATAACTCACCACATCCGCAAGAGGTCCGGGGTTCGTTATCAATGCAAAAATAATGCACATTTATTCATTATCAATTTTATAATTATCTGGTAATGATTCACTGCGTTACTCAGTTTCCGTCGAACTGCTAAGGGCTTCGGACGCTCTGCCTCAGCTGAAAGGTAAGGGATTAATTGCTTATTTAATCATTTCATCATCTAGTGGTTAACAATTGGGAATTGTACCAATGTTTGAAAAATCCATTCAAAATGCGGTCAAAATCTCAAACGAACTGTCTGACCATACAGCACAACTATTGCAATGTCCAGTACAAAACTTGTGTCCTATCAATTACTGGTATATAACTAGGCGCGATTATAACAAACAAAATATAGCTAAATTTATAGAATGCATGAAAAATTTATCATTTGCTGAAATTTATGATACAGATGATCCCAACACTGCATACAATTATTTTGCTGACATTTTTGGACTTTTTTATAGGTTATGTTTCCCTGCTACCAGAATAAAGAAATATTTAATTTCAAAACCGAAATGGGTATCTAAGGGTATTAAATTATGCAGTAAAAAGAAGAGAATTCTATTATGGCAATCAAGAAGTAAACCTAATCTGTCCAATAAAATAAACTTTGCCAAGTACTCTAAACGATATAAAAGAATTATAAATATGACCAAGAAAATTCAAAATATAAATAAAATAAAGCAGTCCAAAAATAAATCAAAGGCCATTTGGCAAATCATAAATCAAGCAAAAATGAATATTCCTAAACAGCAAATTAATAAAATCATGATAGGTAACCTTACTATCACAAATCCAGTTGATATCGCCAATGCTTTTAATAATTACTTTGTAGATAAAATCCAGCCGAATGTTAACCTCCACAGTGTGATTAAAAATAAAATAAATAACTCGAAACTTAACTCCATGTTTATGGCGCCTTGTACGCCACATGATATACACAAAATAATCATGACATTAAAAAATACTAACAGTGTGGGATATGATGGGATCTCAACAAGGATTGTGAAAGCATCGGCTAATGTTATATGCGGCCATATAAGTCATTTGATAAACCTCAGTATTTGTGCAGGTGTATATCCTGACGCATTAAAAATATCTATAATAAAACCGCTATTCAAAAAAGAAAACAGAGAACTACTAGAAAATTATAGACCAATTTCACTCATTTCAGTGATATCAAAAGTGTTTGAAAAATACATATACAAAGAATTATATAATTATATTGAATGTAATAATATACTGTGTGACGAACAGAAGGGATTTAGACAATTTAGAACAATAAATATGGCAATATATGATTTCATACACAATATTCTAATTAACATGGACAAAAGAACACCTGTTTGCGCTATCTTTTGCGATATGACTCAGGCTTTTGATTATGTCCACTATGACACTCTCTTAAACAAATTAGAAGCATACGGTGTTAGGGGTAATGTGTATAGTCTCATTAAATCATATTTAAATAACAGAACTCAAATAACCGAAATTAATAGTATTAATATTAAGACAAAAACCGAGCAAATATTTCGATCAGTGGAACGTAAAGTTCTGTATGGCGTACCACAGGGAAGCGTTCTGGGACCACTTTTGTTTATATTATACATCAATGACATACCTAAATGTATTAATTACCCTATGACACTTTTTGCTGACGATAGCACTTTGACAATTCCTTGTAAACATATTGACATATATAGAAATGAAATAAATAACTCATTGACATCTGTGATAAATTGGTTGGTCAGTAATAACTTAAAAATTAATCTTAGTAAAACAAAAATAGTACATTTCAGTCAACGAATTGCCGACAATAATAATTTAAATATTTGGTATGATAATAACACTATTGAGGCGGTAAATAGTACAAAATTTTTAGGATTAGAAATTGATAAAAAACTGTGCTGGAAACAACATATAGAAAATCTCTGCAAAAAAATAAGTAAATCTGCGTATGCATTGTATATAATGTCATCAACCGTCAATACAGATGCAATTCTCACTGCGTATTATGGGCTAGTCGAATCCCATTTACGATACGGCGTTATATTTTGGGGTAACTCAACCGACAAAGACATTATTTTTAAAGCCCAAAAGCAATGCATTCGATCTATGTTTCGTCTAAAAGTAAATGATAGCTGTAAGTCTTTCTTTAAACAATTTAAGATATTAACATTGCCGTGTATTTACATATTGGAAATGGCGGTATTTGTGAAATCCAATCCGAGTCGTTTCAAACGTCTGGCCGATACTGTCACCCGGAACAGACGCGACAATAACAGACTCCGCTTACATACTGCTAAAACAGCGTTAATGAGCAACAGTGTCTATTGCATGGCACCCGTCATTTATAATAAATTACCAAAAGAATTAAAAGAGTTGGACATATCAATATTTAAAAAGAAGTTGAAAAGCATTTTAGTTGATAAGGTGTATTATAATATATCAGAGTTTTTAATGGAATATAAATGACATTTCGGTACTCTCTAATGAATTGACTAAGGAATTGACATTAACATGGACTTGACTTAATAAGATTATTTTAATTTTTAATGATGACAAGACTATGTACCTACTTAATACTTTATTTTTTGTATTTTTGTATAATTATTGTTTCCATTGAAATTTAATAAATTCTAGAGTTAATAATAATAATTAAATAAATTGTAATGCATGTACATAATAATGCAATTTTGCACACCAACTTTTGGTTAAATATGGCTGTACTGTATTTCTTTTTTGTATATTCATCTGTATTATTACCCATATTTGCAAAATAAATATATCTTTATCTTTATCTTTATCACATTGGTAAATTTAACAAACCAAAAATGTGCACTCATCTAAATGTGGAAAGTTAGTAAATGGCAGAAGGAGAACTGTCTATAGGTGTTATGTTGTTTTTAGTGATCGTTTTTAAATAAATTTTGTAGAATATTTATTTAATTATTTCACGTTATTTTTGTTGCGGGTGTGACTTACCAATCATTAGACGAGCCAATTGATTGATTTACTGATCCGTGGTGAAAAAAATAAGTTCAAAACGAATATAAGATTTTTGATACAAAACCTAGTTCAATTCACATTTGTCCCCAATAACAATTCATTCATAGTATCATCAGACATGCATACGAATGTGGGGCACAATTATTTTGACATTTACAGCTGCCGCCCGCTCAATGACAATAAGCTTTAATTGCTTGTTATTCTAAATATTATGAATTTGCGTTCCCAATACTGTATCATACCCGAAATAACTTTGGAAGAGTTGAGGATACAAAGTTTATGTCAGTTAATCCATGTAGGATAACTCACATACACCATAAAGAGCTGAAGATAGAACCCAAATATATTTTGTACAGTGTGATGTCTTCATTTTTCTTTTTCCTTCACGCTCTCCTCTCGATTTATTGGGTGGGTCGATGACCTTCAAATACCATAAAAACTTGCTTAGAAGATGCTTAATTAAGGACATTTACTTAAGATGTTTCTCTTCTGTTAAATAAAACTATTAACAAACACAAACCTACCTACATGCTTTCATATTGAACTCAATAGCCCATATCATTCCCTAGAGTCACCAAATTCGCATCCATGACCAGTCTTCTGCTGCTAAAAACTTTATCACGAACAATTTCTGAATAATGAACAGTATTTCAGCCGTACAATATGTACACATCCTTGCTTATATTATATTCTCATTATCAGCGGCCGGCGTAATAAGTATTATCCCGCCATTCATCTCTGTCCGACCGTTTCCGCATTCACACCGATTTTCTCATTACATTACGTCACAATCTTTTTGCTATGCAGACCCATCTGTAGCCCTTGTTTTTATCCATGGGTACATGTTTAAAAATAATTAATACAACTGTTTAATGGTTTCTTAAATCGAATGTTTATTTATTTTTACACTTTGAAATAAAACTATTTTCCAAGGATCTTATCGCGATTATGGTTTAATTTGTCCGTCCCGTGGCTAAGCTGCACAGAATAGAAACATCGAGAAGTTAAAAAAGTAAAAATTAAAACTAAATTCGCTTTTTTTGATATAAGTAAATAAAAATATCAGATATATCCTAGAGAGACATCAATACAAGAATATCTATTGTGTTTTCGAGATGTCCGATTTACAGCAATGAGTGATTACGGGTTTATATACTCGTAGTACAGGACAAATAATTGTAAAAGTATAAAAGCATGATTGGCTGAGTCAGTTATTAGAGTTATTTCGTCCAATACTTTCTTTATAATACATATTTAATTTATCAAAGCTGCTTTCATTTTCCTAAATGAAGTCATAGCGCCATTAATATAGTAAAAAAAACTATCTTTCTTTAAAATAAATATTTTATTATCATAAGTTGTTTTCGTTTTGCAAAATGAAATCATAGCGCCAAAAGTTAATTTAAAAAAAAAAACAAGATAATAGTCTAAGTTAGTTAATTAGTTATTTGTCAACCAAAGCATTACTTTATCCAAAGATATAAATCATTTTGGACCGCTATACTACATATTTTACTAAATATAGCATTAACTTTCATACCAAACAACTTTTATATACACAAGCCAAAAAATCTATGTGGGTGGCTCACTGCTTTCCTTAAGGCTGACTACACTAGACCACCAACCGCTATCAGTTCCCTGGATTAAGTCGGGAATAGATAATGATGATACAGGACACCGTGTACCGTATAAAGGGATTAACTTGCGCTCGAGTTTGCGCCTCGTTAAAACCCGGCACGATTTTAAGCCAAGTGTGTCTTGGGTGAGGCTTTTAATATTAAATTGCAAAGGGCTGTGGTTATTGAAACAGTTATGTGGAGTGTCTGTTTTGAAGCTTTGGGAATGTACAAATTGTTATGTGAAATATAGCGTTGTGCAAAGTGATAGGGTTGAATACGTAAGATATGAAGGATTTTTACCATTGATTTTTACATTTCTGTTGTAGATATGTACAGTGATGATGATGATGTATCAGCACATACACGTCCCACTGCAGGGCACGGGACTACTCTATAATCGAGAATACGATTGAGAGTGGTTAGGCCATATAGTCCACCACGCTGGCCTAGTGCGGGTTGGCGGACTTACATACCATAGAAATTCTTATAAATCGCTATGGTATGCAGGTTTCCTCACGATGTTTTCCTTCACCGTTTCAGTGCGTGGTAATTGACTATCAATACACACATGACTCCGAAAAGTCAGAGGTGTGCCCTGGGATTCGAACCCGCGACCACCGTGAACATGTAGGCAGCCCCGTCTAGTCCGTTTACCAACAGGCCACCACGCACTTTTTCACGCAGTTTTTCTTTTTTTTTGTATGTACAGTACAATTATTTATTTAAATACACTTTATTACACAAAAAATATATAGAAACAAAACAAAAATCACAAACATAATAAATACAATTAATGTTCTTGTCGCTCAAAGGCAATGTTTACAGATAATGGAATGTATATAAGAACAGGATAAACTGAGTCTAAAATGTACGATAAATTTGCTAAAAATTAAGGATTGACAAATGTCGCATCAGAAAAGGACCTATACCCAACAATCATGCATAATACAATAACAGTGACCTATATTCGTCTTATGTAGTACCACTAAAATTCAATGAATTGCACTCCGCAATTTATTTCAGATATAGAAAATATTGAATCATCACCAAACTGAATATAAACAGTATTTGTACTTACCGTCAGGTGATTTATCACAGGGTATGTGTTCTATTAAAATACATACATACATACATAAACTCACGCCTTTTTCCCAGAAGGGGTAGGCAGAGGTGCCAGGACACCCACATTTCGCCTTGTATGTTCCGTCCCACGATGTGATAGGTGGCGAGCCTATCGCCATATTGGGCACAAATTCCCGACTCTGGGCTGACACTGAATAGAAAAATCCAATATCACTTTGCCCAACCCGGGAATCGAACCCGAGACCTCAGCGTTGTAACCGTATCCTAGTACAACTACGCCACCGAGGCAGACGTAATATTTCTATTAAAATATTACGTCAGTTATATATCTACGTAAGCATAGTTCATTCCACGACCTGGTTAAGGATGCAGTAAGTCGCTGGATTCAGGCCACTTCCACAGGTCGATGAATGTCGATATTTCTACAACAGGGAGATACTCTGTACCCCGACACGATTGTTCAAACGTGGTACGTAACTTTAGAAATATAATAGTAAATAATAAACAACACCCAACAGTCACATACGTAGTCCTGACCCCACGGTAACATCAAGTCTTGTGAAGTGGGAATCAGAAACTACGAGATATTTCGGTCTCACAAACATCCAGACCCGAAACGAATACATGGTAATCACACAACAGACAGTTCTTATGAAAAACATAATTTTCTCTACATAGTATAAAACAATGTCGCTTTCTCTGTCCCTATGTCCCTTTGTATGCTTAAATGTTTAAAACTACAACGGATTTTGATGCGGTTTTTTTAACAGAGTGATTCAGGAAGGTTTATATGTATAATACGTTCATATTATTGTATAAAAATCTATTTGTACCCGGGTGAAACTAAGCCGGGCCGCTAGTTAAGAATAATGCTTTATTCACTATTACATATTGAATTAAATCTTTATTAAGTTAAATTGCTATCATACATTATTTGACGTAGTTCGCTTCAGAACATAAGTTTTGATATATAATTCCCCAAGGATATGTAACCTTGTGTGGTATTGAGTTTACATCCAAATTAACACTAATAAAATCTTGACATAACAATTAAACGCTCATTGGTAAGGTGTAAACCGATATCCACCCCGTCTGGAATGAACGCGTTATGCTCAATTGAACTCATTGTCATATCAGATAACCAAACTGATTTTTGTCAGCCAATCGTGTGATGTAATAAATAGTTTCGACGTTTTGCAAAACATAATTTATATAATGATATAATCAATTGAAGTGCGTGGTGGCCTGTTGGTAAACGGACTAGACGCAGCTGCCCACATGTTCAGGGTGGTCGCGGGTTCGAATCCCAGGGCACACCTCTGACTTTTCGGAGTCATGTGTGTATTGATAATCAATCACCACGCACTAAAACGGTGAAGGAAAACATCGTGAGGAAACCTGCATACCATAGCGATTCATAAGAATTTATATGGTATGTAAGTCCGCCAACCCGCACTAGACCAGCGTGGTGGACTATATGGCCTAACCACTCTCAATCGTATTCTCGATTGTAGAGTAGGCCCGTGCCCTGCAGTGGGACGTATATGGGCTAATACAGATAATCAATTATTTTGTAATAGAATAAGTACTATGTATTGACTTGTCATAAGAGCTATTTAATTCACTACATGATCAATAAACCAATTTTATTTCATTTCATGTCGGTGTGTTCAGTTTACAAAGAGGAAATAACATTTGTGATGATTGATACCGGTGTGATATAAAGTATAAGTTTATTTCTTTTTAATTTTACTTAAAATGTTAATATATTCTAGAATAATTGTGAATATGGTTTTTCAATACACGGACTGTGTTTTAAGGATTATTGGGCACCTAAGAATATTATAAAGTAAATGAAATACAACAGTCAAACAAGTCTTTCAACAACTTTTTATAGCAGAGGCAAGTCATGTCAGCCAAGTTATTTTTGTACTTTAATACCGCGAATAATGAAAAAAATATATTTTTAACTTTTATAGTAGTGACAAGTCATGACAGCCAAGTTATTTTTGTACTTATAATAATAAAAAATAAATTGTACACATCCTATAAAACCGACCATATTTAGATGTTTCAATTGCACTTGTCATACAAACAGGCATGACATAAGTGACATTTGTCGGGCACTTCCATATTAGAACATCTTAAAATCTCTTATTTTAAATTAAACGAATATGAGCTCTAACAAAGTGTCATAAAGTTTTGTTTCGATTGTAGCTTCAATTTCAAAATAAGGGCATGTATACACCTCGAAAAATAATTATATCATAATATAATGTTCATAAATTAAAAAAAATTGTTATCGAATTATTGAATATCGCTTATGAAATATTTAGTTCAAAAGTCAAATGAAATGAAAATAATTATGTTTCATGTATCCTTATTCTGTCTTATATTGTGACGTCATCTATTATCCCGTACGTCATAATACACAAAGGAAATTAAATACAATAGGAATCTATTCGGACAAGTGCGGTCTTACAAATGCTCTCATTATTCCGGATATTGACCGCTCTTTTGAATAGGAAGCCGAAATAATCGTATGATCAGCTGTGGCCCGGTCATTGACCTCGGCCTACATCCACTCAAAATCGCTATACGAATGCCAAAAATTCGCTAACTCATGTAGCCTTATACATAAGTGTACTGTTATTTGTGCTTTCTTTTTTATTTTACGGTGGAAGAACAGGTTAATTGTTCAAAATATGTTTTTAAAATCTTACTGGTATACTTTTTATATAAACATTTTTTTGCAAATTAGAAGAAAAAACAAGTTATAAATTGTTTATTTGAGAATTTTATTAACATTTTAAGCGAAGTTGCTATCCTTATGTCAAATGAAATCATACCGATCAGTTTAGTAAAAAATAAGCGGATGCTTCCGCTTTTATTATAATTTCTATTCATTCGTTCTGTTTAAAAACCATATTTCAATTTCTTCTTGTGGGCATACTCCAGTTCAAAAATATATTTCGAATTTACACTAACTTTACCGACGCAGGAATCAAACCCACTATGAATCGAGCCTAATGTCATGAGTCATACCGCACGTATGCAAATCACCGGCCCACCTGTCACGTGCGAGGTCAACGACCCCGCCGATATATGGTCACCTCACACGCTGGTTACCACTTACTTGTAATGTGCGTGGTGACATTACAATTAGTATGGTAGTTAGATGATTGATAAGGATGATAGAAATAATTTATGAACAAAAATAAATGCGAATTATTTCCATGTCGAACTTTGGTTGGAAACTCAGGTTAAAAGATAATTTCTTCCCATAGTTCATATTGGTGAAATAAAATATACAGGATAATTTTAATAGCCAGAGGTAAGACTGATGATTAAATTACTTATACATATAAATAAATTCGAATTATGTAATGTTATACCGTGGGGTTAGGTTAACCTCTGGTTAGGCAAACCTACCTTACCTTTTCCCATAATTCAGAAGAGTAAAATAAGATATCCAGATAATTTTAATTGAAAGAGATCCCTCGAAAGTCTTAGCGATAAGGTCGCCCGTTGTAATGTCATAAGTTCATATTCTTTAATTTTTGTTTTTATTGATTTACAATAACTGTGTAATGTACGTATATAATATTAATTTCAGGAATTACAAAAGTATATTAAAATCGCCAACTATCAAGCACTACAACCAAAGTATTCAAAAACCTACTAAAACACTCCAACTTCATAACCCCACACTCGACAATCATGACAAAAGACACATAGTTAAGTTAACCACACATCCCTTCACAAGAGTCCAAAAACTCAATAGAAGCGATTTGCATAACCGAACGAATTTGGAAGTTAGTACAAAGCCCCCGTCTCCGCACGTGATAACTCGGGCCATTACCATTGCAAAACTCTAAAGCTGGAACATTCAAAACTGGACGGGAAGTTTGTCAGGCCACCCACATTTTGGAAACTAATACATATATTTAAACTTTAAGGGTGATTGTTCCCATCTTGAAGAGTATATTGTAGGTGTGAGATCGGTTTTGGATTTATGGGTATATCATTGATTTAAAAACTAAGGATGCGTTCAGCACATGAGAATCACACACAGTGAAAATCGCGCTAAAATATCTATTTTTCTTAATTTTATATATATATTCGTCTTAGCGGTGATGAAAATCCTATCTTCATTTTTATTATACTGTCATAATACTAGCAAGAATTTTCAAAATCGTTGTATTAGAGATGTACAGGAGCGCACGCACTACTTACGTTGGAACACTTAACGCGCTTTCCGCCCTGTCCATTTATTTATTTTCATGGTATGTTTCTTAGAATCGCCTGTGGGTTAGGCAGAGGTTGCACTAGTACCATAAACTATTTTCTGAGCTTACCTACATTCGTGATCCGTCCCAAGATATTGACAACGGGCCATTTGATATTATAAACATATACGCGACAAATTCCGATTCAGACATTCATTAAATATTTCAAATCGAGATTATCCTAGAATATCCGCATTTTGGTAAATAATACCACACCTGATGAATTCTTTTAACGCCTTGAATACAAAGAACAGTCGAAGCAAGCGTCCAAAATATTTTATTCAGCCTTTGGTCTATATTTCAAGTGATATTGATCTAAATACGTCATCCAATATAGGTTTGGTACCTAAAGCCCTAAAACTGCTAAGTAATTTGCCGAAACTAAAAGTACGTAGCATTTGAACAGCCCTCGTCATCCGAACAGACCTCCAGTCGAATGGGATGATTTGTAAAATCGCCACGTAATCCTGCCTCGTCACTGCCGATATTACGTGAGGGTGAACACCAATCAGACTCGCGCCGATACTTCTCCTAATTCATAGCTTTGTTTTGGAAATCTTTTTCAATATTGTATTGGGTAGAACTTAGCCTAAATGTATGACGCCCAAATACTGGAGCGCAACTTAAATATAAGTTGCGTTTAATTACGTTAATCCCGCTTAAATGTACTGGCTAAGTGGGCCGTGCGCTGCTAAGAGCAACTTATTATTTGAATGGCGTTGAAGTATTCGGGCGTTAGTTTCAAGCCAGTTGATTCTTCTTGAAATCCGGTAAAAATCGATTACTAGCTCACCATGTCAATCGTCGTCCTAAAGACACCTAATTGGGTAATTATAAGTTTTCCATCTTCGTTGAATATTGGCGCTATTCTAGTATATAAAATATCTGGCAACAAATATACCTTTGTTTGTCTATTCCCAATAACACGAATCAAAGAATTGAATTCTTTTGTTATAGATTCCTACAAAAAATGTTCTGCGAACAAGAACATTATATCGATCGGACTGAACGTGTAACAAAAGTACGCAATAAAAAGAAATTGTAATAGACAATAGGCAGTTTTGTTTTGTTGCTAATGTTCCTTCAGATATCTGAATTTAGGCTTCGGTAATATTTTTATAGCCGAATGGATATTGGGCGCGGCTGCGTGATAAATACCTTCCCGAGGGAGCAATTTATTTGGCCGGGATAAAAACTGTGGCGTGTTACACAAAAATATACTAAACGCACGAAATTGTTAATGTGTAAATAAATA
The DNA here is from genome assembly GCA_023078785.2 of Hyles euphorbiae. NCBI lineage: Eukaryota > Metazoa > Arthropoda > Insecta > Lepidoptera > Sphingidae > Hyles > Hyles euphorbiae. The sequence goes on along the minus strand of CM041031.1, from coordinate 14,541,556 downwards.
CGTACTTTAACTCAATGTGAAGTGTGTGGTGGCTTTCGGAGTCATATATGTATTGATAATATAATCAATCACCACGCCCTATAACAGTGAAGGGAAACATCTTGATGAAACCTGCATACCCTAGCGATTTGTAAGAATTAATATGGCATGTAAAGCCGCCAACCTGCACTAGGGCAGCATGGTGGACTATATGACCTAACCCCTTGTAATCGTACTCTCGACTCTATAGGAGGCCCGTGCCCTGGAGTGGGACGTATACAGTATACTGATCACTACTTTAACTCAATATTTAAAAAAAGGGCATGGTTGTCCTGTGTTTGATAATAATATCAGATAAGGGTTTCTATTATGCATGATTTTTTCGGTTTGTTCTTTTACTAACTTTGAGGCATGGCTAAAGATCCCAGATCGAGCTCGACTGTAAATATGACGGGTTTAAATATTGAGTGAAATTCTTGCCGTTCATTGTGATGATACCGGACATCGAATGCCATAATAGTTTCGTCTCGGTCCACCTCTTCAGGTCTATAAGCCCACGCTTGTGTTTCAAATAACTAAAAAAGGACCACAAAATATTCAAAACACCGAGTGAAATGATTATTTAATAGACATTAACAAACATTATTCGATGACAGCTCGGACCTTGGCCTCCAAACACAAATTAACATACAATGGTCGTGGGTCGAGGATGTGACTCCTGTCACTTGACAAGCATGTGTTAAGTTATGTTTCATGTTACAGTAATACAATCATTGAACGTCGTAAAAAATGGAAGTAAAACTGTTTTGTGTAGTGTCTTATAAAATTGATCAATAGCTTTAATGTGAATGGAAATGTACCATTAAATTAATAAATGACTTATTGCAAAATGGAAATATTTGACAACCTCCGTGGTGCAGCTGGATAAACGCCAGCTGTGAAACGAGAGGCTACAGGTTCGATCCCTGATTCATCGAAATCAATGTTTATGTGGCCCACAAGTATTTGTCTCGAATCCTGGTACTTGTCAGACCGAAAAATCTCCATCATTTTCTGATAACTACGACACAAGACTGAATTGTTTTTAATGTGGGGTCAGGACTATGTATTTGATTGATAGTTGTATTTATAATATATCCTACACAGGTTTACAAAAAATCAATTGATGCCTGGTCACTTCAATGTTGATCCCATAAGTTTGAACTTGCTTATCACTTCTCGCCTACAATGATACGGAGACTGCTTTAACACGGCTACTTAGGCGTGGTCTCCTCCCACGCTTGTCTGCACATTTGCCAGACAACTTGTCGCCATGTTTTAACACAGTAACATTGACCTTCATGTTACATGTCTAGTAAATAAATTATATTAAAAAAAACAAGGATTTTCAAGATTTTTTAATCGCTCTTAATAGACAACGGTTCCCCTGATAAGCGATACAACTGCTCATGAACAGTAGCAAAACTAAACAACACCTTTGAAATGCAAAGCTATGCTTAGCATTCCACTTCACTCGCCATTCTGAGACATAAGATGTTAAGTCTCAATACATCCAGCATTTACTATGGCTAGAATATCCTTCAAATCGAAACACAACAGTGTATTTACGTATACACTGCTGTTTGGCGGGAGAAATAGACATTGCGGTGGTACCCAGGCGGCCTCTCACATATGAGAGACCTGCCACCAGTAAAACCTCTATATGATAGAGGTATGATAAACTAGTGAGCCTTAGTGGTCTCCCACGCTCGTCCACATTTGCTAGACAACATGTCGACACGCTGACACTGACCCACATGGCGGCTGACAGGTGACTTCCGTTCACGCCTTTTTGTGTCCCGGCAAAAAATGGTCCTGTTTACACTTCACTTCACTTCCGCTTAATCCTTTCCTGAGTTCCAAAATTAAATGTTGTTTTATGTGATTTTAACCCTTTTATGGCATCCAGACAATTAATGTATTTACAGATGAGCATTTATTTTATGATGTTCAAGCTCACGTTTTTGAGTGTTTGTTAATGAGCTTTGAATAAACACACTTGTATTGTAGTTGCTTATTAAGTTGCATAACTATTAAGTATAGGAACAGTAATTTGTCACGGTGCGAGGACCAAACCCGCTCAATTTTATTTTACTCTTATTCTTACCCATTGTGCTACAAACATTCACACACAGTAATACAAGAATATTTCAAAAAAATACAGGAAAGCCGAACGTGGTACTTCACGCAAACATGAATTTTATGACACTTTTAACATGCTCCCGAACAAAATCCATCCGACAATCTTCATTCTAAATCAAAAAGTTGAGTGCTCTTACACAACACGAAGCACGAGGAGTAGGTTAGGAGGGGGAGGGGGAGAGTCGGAAAGGGGTGGAAGCAGAATATACCCCTCGCGACGTAAATCTGAAACTTTGAAGATTAACTGGCCGTTTTCAGGATATTCGGCGCATCGATGTCAAAAGTTGGATTAATTTATTTATTTTGGAAATATTCGAGCCTGAGAATTTGTGATTTACAATGATAGATACCCGTTGGTAGTTGAGGTAATTAATTTAAAATTTAATTAACTTAGTTCTACTCTCGATTGCATATAATTACGGAAATTTAAATGCGCAATTAAATATTGACGCAGATGTTCAATCATATTTATCGTTTCTTACGCCATCTACATGTATACAATTAAAGAAAAAATATATTTTACTTTACCAGTTCTCTACTTTACATGTACGTCATTTCTTTTGTGAATATTTCAAACTGAATAATCGAATTTTCATGAATTCAGAAACGCGACTATTGGCTAACCAGGTATAACCAAGGATTCCTTGAGTTTACTTGTTCCTATATTAAAAATCACCGCTCATTATGTTTATTTTTACAACATCTTATCTGAATAACACATTTTCATACTATATTATATAAACTGCTATCGTTATAATGTTAGCACGTTAAATAACAGGTGATTGTTATCGCATCGTTAGTCGCTATCGGAATATCAAAAATAATGATGTGCAGAAAGTGTTAACTTTGATGTGGACAACACAATTATTATCTGATCTAATCGGTTGTTTGTGAGCCAGGGTTGAAAAAGTAAATACACATTAAAAGCTCTCTTTTTAAACGGACAGAAGTTTGAGAAAGAACACATTGAGAGTTGAGATATTCAATTTCGATATTATAAACTACGTTTTTACTAATTATTAAAATAAATTCCTTCATTCGTTTAGCGGAGGCTTGTATAAAGGTTGTGAACCGTAAAGTACGAGGGTTGTTTCCCAATTTATGTAATTTTTATTTTCGAAAATATCACCCAAAATTTGTTTTTAACTTCCTATTCATAAAAAAACAAGCGAATATAGAATCATAAAATTCCCAAAAAAATATTCAATAAAACAAATTGTTATGTAAGCTATTTCCAATTTCACGGTTTGTTAGGCGAGCAAATCGCACCTCACGTGATTCAGACGTTTTGTTAACGTGTTGATTCTAACAACTCAAATTACCTAGGGCAGTGATTTTAGAAACGTTTTATTGAATACATTTTAGTATACAGCCTTTTGTGGTCATCAGATCATTCTTCAGTCGGTATATGAACAGCATTTCACATGCCATTACGTATTAACGGAATTTTCAGCGGTTTATTGTTTTGCGAAATAAAAATAAATACTTTTATGTATTTATTTAAGTATTTATGTTAGTGTGAGGGCGGGACTATGTTTGTTACTGAAGGATTAATTGTTTACGTCTAATTTAAAACAATGATCACTCACACACACTCACACACACAATGTTTAAAATCCACACAACACAATGTAACACATACATAAACGCGTGCCCTTTTTTCCCAAAAGGGTTAGGCAGCGGTGCAGGCAGGACACCCATGTTTTGTCATATATTTATCTTCCCATGATGTGACAGGGCGAGCTTATCGCCATAACGGAGATAAATTCCTGACTCCAGGTTGATAATGAATAGAAAAGTCCAGTATTAAAAATAAATAAAGTATTGCAAAAAATATTCACACATGAAATCCGACAATATGAATGCATTTTTATCACTTTAGAAAATTGTTCAAGTTGTGTCTTCACGGCACATCAGTAAAGGATATTGATCTCAATCGGAAGAACATAATAATTTCAATTCGTATAACTATGAATAGTAATAGCTGTGATATAACTTAATTTGAATTTCTTCCCCATAGAAGTTTAACATACGCACATATTTTTACACAAAGATTATTTATTGGTTATTTGATTGTGTTGTTACAAATCTACAAACAAAAACGCACATATACATTACATCTAAAACAATATAACGAAAACGTATATACAAACATCAAACAAAAAATAAAGAACAATAATTGACGTTACGATCAAAAATACGCATATTGTTATTGCAAATTGCGTAGAGCGAGTACGGGCGGAATTGTCTTCATTTTGATATATTAAAACGAGGTTATGATGAGACGGTGACTTCAAATGACAAAGATTTGTGCCACTTGCGACCCTATTATTTATAAAATTATAAAATGAAATCCCTTAAATAATATGTTATTTTGTCACTTTTTGTGTTTTTTTTTTTATTAAAGCAGAAGAACCCCATTATTTTTACAAATTTGTGAATAGCATTTATGATTATACATATATATATATATATATATATTTTTAAGTTCTACTTGGATTCATCGTACTTAATTGTTTAATTGCTTGGTACTCCATTAAATCGAAAAATATCCCTTGTTTATTTTATTTACACTCAATCGTTATCAAAATTAATATACTACTACTTAATGGCGATGGTATAATTTCTACGGTATGTAAAATCCGCCAACCTGCACTAGGCCAGCGTAGTGAACCATGCCCTAACCACTCTCGATTGTAGAGGAGACCCGTGCCCTGTAATGGGACGTATATGGTGTTTTGGTTGTAGTTACTATCGGGAGCGTATATTGCTTTTTCATGCCAAAAGAAAAATACTGGTTCACTAACACTTGATTAATATTCATATAAGAAACTACATCTCATCAGTCAACATGTTAAACTTGTTTGTTTGAGCCTGGATATATACCAACCGACATTTCGCTTGCCTATACGAAATGACCCCGCCTATAAGCTGGACGGGACGACCTAGCTAAGTTTACAGGGATATATTGGATACAGACCGCTTCCATCAGGTCAATGTGGAGAGCCTTGGGGGACGCTATGTTCAGCAGTGAACTTCTTGAGGCTGAATGATGATAATGACAGTAAACCAACCAATGGCAGAAAGATATTTATTTGTAAAAAAATACTCTCATATACGCCTACTACTGTAGGCTACGTGTTTTTTAGGAAATGGCCCAAACTGACGGTATTTATTTGACCTATAAATGTAAACAGATAATCGTGTGGAATGTTTTTCGCGTGCCCATCGATCTAAAGGGCCGCTAACAGCCCTTCAAACTGTCAACATCACGACCCAAGTCTCGTTATTGGGTCACGGTTTGACATGTCACTTTTTAATTTAACAAAATGTCCATCGGGTAGCTTTTTATCGTCGTAATTAATTTAACGTTACGCAATTTATTGGAAATGTTGGCGTTACTAATGAACGATGGCTTTAATAGATATTTGTTTTTATAAAAGTCGCCATGTCACCACAATTGACTAGTGAAACTACGCAGTATGATGGAATAAATAATGATTTAAATATGAATGTAATTCCTTCTGAAATGGAATATTTCAGCACGTAAATTGAGAACGTTAGTTTTCGTTTTTAGGTCGAATATGAATTCTCCAGTACAATAATTTCTGCTACACTTACATTTAACTACATCTATACAAGCACTGAATAGGTACTAGTATACTAGCTTTATAATCACCTACTCTTACTCTTAAACCTAGCACTTATGTATATTTAACTCTGGTCTCGTCTTTTCTACTTATATGTGTAATTTAAAACTAACACAAAATGCGAAAAATCTTGCTCTTCTAAAAATACAAAATTTCAAAAACAATTAATATAATAATAAACTTGGGTACAAACCCGTAGCCCTAAGTGGCAAAAACTCGCAATCCTGTATGTAATATGTTCCTATTAAATAAATAGCCGTTTTAATATACGCGTTGGTTACGGCGGTGTGTAAATATACTCGCAACACACTCGTTTGTCACAGATATGTGTGTGTAGACTTTTCGCTAAAGACTTCAAAAGGCTTCGGCGGTTTGACAATTAGAATTGATTAGGCTCTAATTTAATTAGTATAGATATTTTAAAATATGGTCAATGTTAGTTAGATTGAAGTCTACTTGTATAATCTATAAATATAGCTTCGAGTTGTAGTATTATACATAAGCTTCCCCTTATTCTAAAGCTAAAGGATTTTGTTTTATTTATTATTTTCTTACTGTGAAACTTGATAGTGAAATATCCAAAAAACATTTGTTCAAATTAATGCACAAATCCCAAAGTCAATCTCTAGCGTGGTAGGAGAGACCACGAAGAAGAAAATGATTAAACAGTAAGTTTAGTTAGTCTTAGTATTAACATCAAGCTGCTTAAAAACATGCCCAAATGTAATAGGAAGTCTTTAATCAGTATCCACGGCCTGTAGAGTTCCATTGCTAGGTAGACACCTCTCTCATATTATGCCACTTTTCTCTGTCTTTTGTCAGTCGCATCCAAGAAGTCTTTAATGTGACAATTTTCAATGAACCTACAAAACTTCTGATCTATTTTCATTACACCAAATTAACCCAAGCAATCTACTCAGTTTCAATCCCTCACAAAAACCCGAAGAAAATACGTAATACATTTATTAAATAAAGTACATTTATAAAGAACCTCCATCATGGCAGAATAAATACATAATATATTTCATAAAGTATATAAGGAACCGCATTACATCGCCGGGAAAAACTAGCGGCCAGTTAATTAGGCCATTTCGTGATGTAGCGAGTTTCCTCGCGATAATCGTTCGCCTTTTTGTGACTACCGGCAAATGAGCGTAATAATTGGACGGGACGGGAGATTTTTTGTCTTGAGTGTTGCCGAATTTTGTGTAATTTGTGGTGATTTTTTTTTTATGAGAAATGTAGTAGGATATTGTTGTGGAAATTTAGAATGGATTTGAAATTTTGTAGGAATTTTTGCCTCAATTTGTAGTTACATTGTTATGATTTTTTTATGACGTACCTACTATCCAATGTTATATCTATATGACTGCAAACATTGTTACAGCTAAAATATATTTTTCTATAATATAAATCTATCAGTACGTTGATAAATTGGAGAAATCATAAAACCCATACAAAGTATTACATAGTGTAAATATCTTGTATGTGTGTGTTTGTGTGTTTTGTTTACCAGACCTCGAGCCCAACCCTCATCACGACGTCAGTTCACGGCATGTTGCTGTGTTAAATTTCACTTTCATGAAAATTCTGTTACTCCACGTTTTTGTTTAAATGTGATTTTTTGAGCGATATAACATAACAAAGTACACGAATTTATAAACGAAATTAACTGTGAAACATGGATACCATTTTTAATTTTTTTTTTCTTCTTTAAATAATATTTTATCTTCAGCGATTTTAGAAGTTTTCAGTGAATGCCAAAACTACCCACATTAGCTAGTTATGCCGGTGAGACCCGGGGCGCTGGCAACCCCTCGCCGACCCAATTTACCAACGAATATCTAGTTTTGGAAATTCCTTTGTGACGATATTTCTATTGAGTTACGCACATTCCGTCGTCTTGTTTTTATATTGTTTTCAACTTTTATTGAATCTCTTGGGGAAATTTATTCATGAGACGCCGCATTCGGAATTTTGTATGAGATTCCTCTATTCATAGATTTAATAGAGTTTTTGTGCACTTAATGTTGTTACCTCTTTGCGACCTGGCGGCATTGCGAACGTGATTTAAAAATTGGAACACATTTTAAAATTGGAAAACTGTTTTTTAATTGCTGTTGCTCGCGGATTTATGTGCACGTTAATTGCTAAAATTTTATTTCTCTGATGAATTTGGGTGGAAACGGTTGTTATACTTTTACGTAATAATACTATAAGTAAAAATTTTCCTTTTTTATGTGACCAGGGCTGTCCCACGTAAAGCATAATACTATTAGGTGCTTCGTGCTGACTAGGGTTGGTCATGTTCAGAAGTGACTCTATCCACTAGTGGGTAGCACTCATCATTCTGCCCAATAATGAAGTTAAAACTCCGCCAAACTACGCCATATCGATAGCGTAGATACGGGCGAGGTCGATTTGCGCAACTTGTCGATAAATTGACACATTGTGATTGATCGACGTAACGATTCTATTACACAGCTGTCTGGCTATTTGCGTGTAACAATTGCTACCGTCTGGTGAATTAATATCAAGTCACGTGTTTTCATGCCATGAGAAATATAGGTTTCCAAAAAATAACGACTATTATACATGATGGTCGAAGTGGCAATGGACCAGGCGCAGCGCAAAGAACTGATGATCGTTGGGGATGAAAGGTTCTGGAGTGGAGGCCACGTACAGAAGCGAAGTGTCCGCCTACAAGGTGGACGGACGACCCAGTTAAAATTGCTACCTTCAGGAAGTCACTTGATGTGAAAATCCTTGGGGATATGTTCAACAGTGGGCTTCCTGTGGCTGAAGACAGAGAAAGAGACAAAGATATACAATGGGGGAAACTCGTCAGATCTGATTTTTAGCTGGCCGGCATTATTATATTGTGCATATAGTCTATTCGGATTGCATAGCACCTACAAGATATCTTGAGACGTTTAAGCCTAATTCTCATACATCGTCAAGTTGTAATATTTTCATTATAGGAATTCATCGTTTTTCTCAAATTCCATTACCATATTAGCTTAAAAAGTCATCCTAAACACACCCAAGAAAGTTAAGAACCATCAGCGCACATTTACAATCCCCTCAGGGGTTTTATGTAACCCTCAGTAAAGAACATAACCTGTCGTGTTAGCCCCAAGCGATTTCAAATACAGCGAAATATCTAGCTATTTTCTTACATATTTTAGGGTCTGTCTAATAAGGGGCCCTACTATATTCATCCGAAACTAAGTTCGAAACTTCGGACGAACGAAGTTTGTGACGATACGAATGTACCTACTCTGTAAATGTTCGGATTGACGATATATTCGGATCATTCGTTCTTCGATCCGAAGATTCGAATTTCGGATTTATATAGTAGGGCCCAAGAACAGGTAGTGCCTGACGACTTGTTCATAACAGTTTTGGGGTGAAGTAATGTATACGTAGTGCGACATCTCCCGCGCTGCTGCACGCGGCGCACTGACGAGGCGCACGAGACAACACTCGCTTATATTTATAACCTCCGCTCGAGAGGTCAGATCATGCTGTCTCTTTCTCTCCGTGGCGCGCTGCCGTCCACGCGCACCGCTCCTATAAAAACACTGAAGAGCCGCACGATTGTGGCACCAATATTTATAACCTTCGGTTGAGACAACCGATCGTGCTATCTCATTCGATGTGTATAAATATAGGGTCGCTGGACAAAATAAATTCAGTCTCTCGAAGTTCACTGGTGTTTCATTTACCTTCCTAAGCGCTACAACTGGTGACCCCGACGTGATCTCCTCATCGTCCTCTACAGTTAATGCTGACGTCATGCTCCTGTCGAAGCAAATCGAGAAATTAAGTCTCGAAATCGCCGAACTCCGACGCGATCGCACACCGTATCACCGCTATCGTCGTCCATTTCGCACACGCTCCCGTTCACGATCTCACTCAAGAACCCGCAAGAGCGTAGCACCTAAACCGGGAGATGAAACATGGGAATGCAAATATCACTTTAGATTTGGCGATAAAGCAAAGCGCTGTGAATCGCCATGCGCGCGACGAAACAAGAAGTCGGAAAACTAAAGTTGACATCGACTGTGGCGGACGTCGATGTCAAGAACATCAATAATCGCCTTTGTGTACACGATCGCAACACTCACGAACGTTTCCTCGTGGACACAGGCGCTGATATATCTGTGTTGACCGCCACTCATAGGAAGAACGCGAAGCTTGCCAATGATTTCTCACTTTACGCAGCAAACAATTCACCTATCAAGACGTACGGGACCAAGACCATTAACCTCAATCTGGGACTGCGCCGTAACTTCCAATGGACTTTCGTCATCGCTGACGTCAAGACTTCCATACTGGGTGCTGACTTCCTACGTCACTTCAAGTTATTGGTGGACTTAGACAGGAAGAAATTAGTCGACAAAGTTACAGCGCTCGCAATCGACGCCCTTGAAACCACGGTGTGTTCGGAGAGCATCCACGTCATCAGCCAAAATCAAGCTTATCATGACATCTTGAAGCAATATACCAATGTGTTGCGACCCATGTCATTGAAACAGCCACCTAAACATGAGGTAGTTCACCACATCGAGACGACTGGTGCACCCCTGTACGCTCGAGCGCGTCCTCTCCCTCCTGAAAAGTACAAGGCAGCGAAGGAAGAATTTGACCGCATGATTGAGATGGGAATATGCAAACCTTCGAAGAGTCCCTGGGCAAGCCCGCTCCACGTTGTTAAGAAGAAGGACGGGACCCTGCGAGTCTGTGGAGACTACAGGCGGTTGAACGCGGTCACCTTACCGGATCGCTATCCCATTCCTCGTGTTCAAGACTTTACATATCAACTGAACAACAAGAAAATATTCTCAAAATTGGATCTGAAAATGGCGTACTACTCAATACCTATTGCTAAGGAAGACGCGCAGAAGACATCCATCATAACACCCTTTGGTCTATTCGAATTCAACTGCATGACCTTTGGGTTACGCAATGCTAGTCAGACATTCCAACGCTTCATGCACGAGGTTCTGAGAGGGATTGAAGGATGTTTTTGCTTCGTCGACGATATATTAATATCAGCGGAGAATGAAGATGAGCACAGACAACTGCTTCACTCAGTCCTTCAACGATTAGACACGTACGGCGTCACGCTAAATATTGAGAAATGCGAATTTGGAAAGAAACAAATCAACTTCCTTGGTTACGAGGTATCGGAATTTGGAATAAAACCCACGACAGATCGAGTGCAAGCTATTTTGGCGTATCCTAAGCCGAAGACCATTATCGAGTTAAGACGTTTTCTCGGCATGATAAATTTTTACCGTGACTGTCTACCTCATCAAGCAGATCTACAGTTCGAATTAAACAAGTACTTACATAATAAGAATAGAAATGACAAGACGCCTATTCTATGGACCAGCGAAGCAGAAAAAGCCTTTGAAGAATGCCGACAAAGCATCTCCAATGCAACCACCCTCAGTCATCCTGTTCAAGGTAGCCCCCTGGCCATATTCACCGACGCATCCGACCATAGTCTCGGTGCTGTGCTGCAACAGAAGATAAATTCAGTTTGGAAACCTCTGGCTTTCTTCTCAAAATCCATGAGCGCCACTCAACGACGTTACAGTGTGTACGACCGTGAACTCCTGGCAATCTACGCAGCTACGAAGCATTTTCGTCGGCTGATTGAAGGCAACGACGTAGTCGTATACACCGATCACAGACCTCTTGTTTATGCACTCACAAGAACGGCAAGCCCGACTGATACACCCCGCCGGGAACGTCAACTACACTTTATAAGTCAATTCTGCTCCAGTATAAGATACGTCAAGGGGGAAGAAAACTCAGTCGCCGACGCCTTATCAAGACTGGAGACAATAGACTGTCCAACTTCAATAGACTTCAAGCAGCTGAGTATCGATCAAAACAAAGATGAAGTACTGAAGAAGTTAAAAAGGCAACCAAATTTGAAATTCGGCGAGATAACATTACCAGGACTCAATCAGCCAATCACATGCGAGTTATCCACGGCGACTCCACGACCATATTTACCTGCAGAGTACCGTTACGAAGCCTTCAAAGCTCAACACGGGCTCTGTCATCCAGGCGTGAGAGCCACTCGAAGACTAATGGCAAGCAAATTCTTCTGGCCTTCGTTGAACCAAGAAGTGGCAATGTGGACGAGAGCCTGCATAAGCTGTCAACGAGCCAAGATTCACCGTCACGTTATCACGCCCTTAGACAAGTTTCCACCATCAAAACGATTCGAACACATACATATAGATATCGTCGGACCGCTACGATTATCAAATGACCGCAGATATTGTATAACCATTATAGACCGCTTCACCAAGTGGCCAGAGGCAGTACCGGTACGAGACATTACAGCAGAGATCGTAGCACAAGTGTTGTACGAGAACTGGATCGTGCGTTTCGGCTGTCCGCTTAGAATAACAACCGATCAGGGGAGACAGTTTGAATCGGTCTTATTCAATTCACTCGTGAAGAAATTTGGCATTACAAGAATACGCACAACTGCCTATCATCCGCAGTCAAACGGCCAAGTCGAAAGATGGCATCGCACAATGAAAGCTGCACTAATGTCTCGCGGCGCCACGACACAATGGACAGACGAATTGCCTACAATTCTATTGGGCCTACGCACCGCCCTACGACAAGACAACAACTTGAGTCCCGCTCTGATGACTTACGGCGCAACGTTACGCATACCGGGAGATTTTTTCATCCAGACTGAGTCAAAAATTGACGATGCAGAATTAGTACGGCGTCTCACTCGCACGATGGCATCTATAAAACCAGCACCTGAGCGCCCATACACCACACCGCAGCCGTTCATACATAAGAATCTAGCTACGTGCACCCATGTGTTCTTAAGAAATGACTCAGTCAAGGCCCCCCTCACCCCTCCTTACGACGGACCATATGAAGTGTTGAAGAGACATGACAAGTATTTCAAGATACAATTACCACTGCGCACTACCGTCGTGTCATTGGACAGATTGAAACCAGCTTTCCTATTAAACGAAGCGACAAATCTAAACTCAAGCGCATCGAACTCCAGCCGTAACACATCAAGAGAAAGTGATATATCGACACCTGCAGAGATAGCCCAGCCATATGTTACGAGAAGCGGTCGTACAGTCAAGAGAGCAGTACGTTTTTCTTGAGGGGGGAGTGATATACGTAGTGCGACATCTCCCGCGCTGCTGCACGCGGCGCACTGACGAGGCGCACGAGACAACACTCGCTTATATTTATAACCTCCGCTCGAGAGGTCAGATCATGCTGTCTCTTTCTCTCCGTGGCGCGCTGCCGTCCACGCGCACCGCTCCTATAAAAACACTGAAGAGCCGCACGATTGTGGCACCAATATTTATAACCTTCGGTTGAGACAACCGATCGTGCTATCTCATTCGATGTGTATAAATATAGGGTCGCTGGACAAAATAAATTCAGTCTCTCGAAGTTCACTGGTGTTTCATTTACCTTCCTAAGCGCTACAAATGAAAAGGGGGTCACAATTTTCGAATTCGTATATGTTAGTAATACTTTAACAGTAAAAGTATTACATATTTTGTTAATTTAAGCGCCTACTCTGTTCTCTGCACCACCCAAAGGTAGACTCGCAGATAATGCCTTAGGCATTAATCGCCTATTAATGAATTAGGCGCCTTTCTACAATATCGTATATAAAGCATAAATAAATAAATTAATAAAAAGTAAACATCATAATGGGACAGCTACATATAGAGATAAAAGAGCAACGCTAGAGTTCTCTGATGAAAACAGCCTTGTGAACCGGCTGGTAGTGAGAAAAGAAAAAGTGACTAAATCTAAATAATGGATGCCATTTTATGAATTCAATAAATATTTCAAATTTATTTCATTAACTACGATTTCTACGAGATATAAAATTCCTTTAGAACAGTGATTCTCAACCACTGTGCCGCGGCACTTTTGTGTGCCGCCAAATTTCAAAAGTGTGCCGCCAAATTTTGCAAATATATAATAATGTTAATATCATTAAATTATATCGTTTTTTCTTAGTGCCAAATTATGATGAAGCGGCGTGCATAGCAATAGGAATATGTCTCAAGGCGGCGCACACTTGCCACTTCTGCGTACAAAACGTGTTGTTTTAGTGATAGTTGGGATTCACAAGGTGTTGCATAGTAGTTACTGCACCTTTTCTTTACGATATGAGAGTAGCATTGTCATTTTTACGACCAAATATAAATGAAATTATAAAAAAACATCAAGCTCAAATTTCGCATTAAAAATATTTTTATTATTAGCTTGTAATTAATCCCTTAATGAACGTTTAGTTATTATTGTAGTATATATTAGTTTATTTCGTATATTTAAAATTTTTGTCATAAACTATTTATGCAGTGTGTTGTAGTAAGTAAATAATTTTATCTTTTTCTTTGTGTGCCGCCAAATTTTGAAATCGTTAAATATGTGCCGCAACAAAAACAGGTTGAGAATCACTGCTTTAGAAACTTATGCCAAATACACGGACAATTGCCAAACCCCCGAATGAAATTACATTCCTATCATCTGTATATGTATTTATGTTTATTCTGTATCAGCCCATATACGTCCCACTGCAGGGCACGGGCCTACTCTACAATCGAGAATACGATTGAGAGTGGTTAGGCCATATAGTCCACCACGCTGGCCTAGTGCGGGTTGGCGGACTTACATACCATAGAAATTCTTATGAATCGCTATGGTATGCAGGTTTCCTCACGATGTTTTCCTTCACCGTTTTAGTGTATTTATGTTTATTGTGTACAATAAAAAATTAAAAGAAATGAATTCTCCAGGTATAGAATTTTTGTTTAACTGTTTTCGTAACTAGAAGCTTGTTGAATTCACAGCTAAATTTTCAAAGTAACCACACAATTTAGACGTGGCGTAACCACTCAAACTTATCACGAGTTTGATCTCGGATAACGACGTGTCGGTGGTGCAGTATGTCGAAGAGAAAGTGACGAAACTAGTCCGAAAAAAAGTCGAAACCGAAAGCGGAAAACTTGGTGTTGCACAAGTGAAAGTCTGTCATATCTTTACGATGGCATTATGCTGGTGTTATGGGAAACTTGACGACCATATTTCACCATTTGACAAAGCTTGAGTAAATTTTCCCTTAAAAAGTTAGTTGGTCTAAACTATGGTATGTCTTCAAACTTATAGGTATTATTAGTCTTCGACAAAACGATGATTGTCCAAGGACTTTCTGATTGCAATAAAAGCACAATTTTTAGCATTTTTTATCTTTAAGAATGAATGCAATATTTTGTCTTCCTTAACAAAAAGTTTGTTACAATTTCAGGTTTGTTTGCTCATCATTCACCTTATAAGACTCTTATATTAAACGAAATAATAACAAAATTACCAACACACAATTTATATACATCCAGCCTACCCGCAAAATACCGAAATTTCACGAAAACAAAGTGCGATCTGGAGCGGCAAAAGCTAGTCCGCCCGCGTACGGCAATCAGCCAAATTGCCGGCGACAAAAATTCCTTTTGCGGACGAAAAGCCCAAAGTCCCAGGCGTAATGAACGCGACCTCTTCGTCGGACCTCTAATGAAGGCCCTCTATTAGTTCCCTGAAAGCATTTTTGATAGAATTTTTTAACGCCATCTTCGTGGAATAGGTAATTTCGTCCTCCCTTGTTAAAGTCGGATGGAACATAGTCGTTTGTACTGAGGGTAGTTTGATGAGACGATATTTTGTATCAGTAAACTAAGGACCAAGATGAAATGGGGAAATTAAGAAAATTCACTAGCAAGTAGCATTTTGTAGGAAAGTAATTAGAGAGAAAATGTATTTTCATTTGATCAACATTTCGTATACATCGTTAGTAACATTAATCAGTCTATGTCTATCGCTGGTAACTCGCAACGCCATGCTAGAAATAGCAGTTGAACACTCCGCACGAACAGATAATCTCAACTCCACTAATGATCACCAGTTTAAACTGCTGGCAACATACCTACGACTAAGAACAAAGCTTACAAAAGAAAACAAAGAGCATTCAAAAATGGAATGCGACAAATCAAAACGACAAAAGCATGACATTCTATAATTGCCTATTAGTACAAGATCATCCGAATTGGGACGAAGTGGGACACATTTACTAATTACTTACGCTTCGTAACTTCCCAAAATCAACTTTACTCAGCAACGAATTAAGCACAAATTCAATTTTCCACGTCAAAATGTGAATGACATACAATATTTCACCTATTATCTTCTGCCTTGCTGTTTGTTCGTTCACTTTGGAAACTTTCTGTGCGAATAAATTTCATACCTTAACTTTAGTGGAAAAAGGTTGAAAATCACTTATCATACGCGAACAATTGATACCACGACAGTTTCCACTACATCAAAATCGAGTGTTCCATTTTCAAATTAATTCAGTGCCGTTTTCTAATTGGCGCGGCGTGACTCGGTCGCCTTCGGTAATCCCCGACAATGTTCGGCTGTAATCAGCGTGTGTTTGAATTTGGAATTTAGTAATTTGCGTTCGGAACCTTTGTGATTGTAACCGCTTTGTGTTAGTTTCAATAGTTTAAATTGAATTTACATAAGTCTTGTGTGCTCATACAAACACACTCGTATCCCAAATGTATGGGATTGTCTGTTTGTGTGTGGTTTGTAAATATTTGTAAAGGGGCTTAATGATTTGATTACATTTATTCTGGAGTTATTTTTCGGTATTCAGAGTGGCATTGCGTTGAATAAATGTTCTATTCATAACTTCATTTCATGGTCCGTCGAGCCGGATGGAATGGATAAATATGCAGTTCGCATATTCAACTAGATTGTATTCACCTTGTCCCATTAATAAGCATTGAAGATCGCGCATTCATATCTATTAAACAGAATAATTGATTTGAACTTTATATTGCATAATAATAAATTATAAAACCTGTATTTTTCAGTTGCATAACATTTTGCACTTAATTTCCTTTCTATCGTTCCTTTGATGAAACAAGATAATATTTGCAAACCATTTTTACCATTTTTCGTGTAAATGTCGTGACAGTTAAATGAGAGATTACGTGATTCTCGTCACGTTTCGCCGGATTAGATTTGTGACGTAATGGTTCATTTACGTTTACAGTCAAAATCAAATTAAGAACAGTTTGTAAAGCCTATTTATTGCAAAGCTGTTATTAAAGACCAAGATTTTAGCCCTGGTTAAAGATTGAAGGGTCATCCGTTTATACCCATGGGGTAGTTACTACAATATTCACAATTAAAATATTATTAATAGGATGGTAAGCGTTAGGATTTCCATAAAGTGTTTCCATTGGTGATAGACAGTCCTCTAATATGCCTATTTATGTCAGCTTTCTAAACTGAAGCAGTTCTAAACTGAATTTCTGCAGAAACCCAAAATCTGATACACTAATACCCAACTAAAATAATAGGCACCGTTTGACCTTTCATAAATTTTATGTTTAAAAACTTCGTATGAGCGTAATTCACACAATTTCAATAACATTGTCAGTAAAACAACAATTCCATATTTTTACGAAATGTGTTATTGAAATTTTATTACTAACGCCTGTACAAAGTTGATAAATATGAAACGTCAAATGGTATCTATTAGTTTAGTTGAACTATACCAAAGATCAATATATTTTCAACCATCTTTATAAAATATGATTTTACAAATAATAAAAACAAAATACTGGTAATTATGTTATATAGGGTATATCAAGACTGCTACCGAAAACGAAGCCGGGTGGTAGTTTAAGCGACTTCAGACACAACGCAACAGAAAAAGTTGCAAAAAAAAGCGACAATTTTTTTGTTATTTTTTTACTATGGCCATATTTGGGTGGTAAATACATTTTGTTCTTAAAATAATAGTGTATACCCTTTTATTTATAAATACTCTAAGGTATAAAAGAGTTTAAATTATGATTTTAGCAAAAACTATGGATTTACCACCCAAAAATGACGATATTTAAAAAAACATAAAAAATAATTGTCGCGTTTCGTTGCGAAATTTTTAGTTGAATTATGTTTGTAGTCACTAAAACTACCACCCGGCTTCGTTTTCGGTAGCAGTCTTGAGATACCCAGTATAACGTATAAATCTTAGAATGTAAATGATTGGAGCTGCTTAATCGTTTGCCTAAAAGCGAATTAACCCTAACAAAATCCAAGATCAAATAGTGCTTTTGACGTTCACAATCGGAAGGCACGCGCGGGAAGATTTTCGACTGTCTTCTGTATTAATATTCAAGCCATGTTTCCTGTAAGAGGCGCGTCGGTGCTTCTTAATACGCCCGACTCGAAGTAGAGATGAGATGTGGAGGCGAAATATCGATATGTCTCGTCGATACAAACATCGACAATCGATAAAAGGATCGATTTTTTAGTTGCTTTAATTTAGATTGGTTGGTTTCAAACCAATTTAAAATAGGTTAATAGCAAAAAAAAAACTACAATTATTTTGTAGTTATAAATATTACGTCATTAGTTATAAATTATGGATATGTTGATTTCTCCACACCTATCATGTTCAATATGGCAGAT
The DNA here is from genome assembly GCA_023078785.2 of Hyles euphorbiae. Taxonomy (NCBI): domain Eukaryota; kingdom Metazoa; phylum Arthropoda; class Insecta; order Lepidoptera; family Sphingidae; genus Hyles; species Hyles euphorbiae. Next base: position 14,523,176 of record CM041031.1, on the reverse strand, counting down.
ATTTACGCATACCGTCACGCGTCAATTCCATAGCGGTAACCTTTGCTCCAATTTGAACATGCTTAATAAAAATATAGGCATAATTGTTTTCAAAGGCGAAAACTTATCGTATACCATCACTAAATACACTAATTAAACTTTATGGTACCAATCACATGCAAGGGGGAAAATATTAATGCAGAATTAGAATGTTGATTTGCTCTCCAATGCTATAATTATAGAAATAAATATATATCGATACTATAAATGTTTCATTGGGCATGCCTAGCAGGTCGTCATAAAATACAATAAATTTGTGTCGGGGCGTGTCAATTTGCCCAAATATCTCACTGACGCTGCACCGCCCCGGGCACGTGCCACATACAACCACTAAGCCTATGGAGCAAGTATGATAATACCTAAAGTTAAACAAGGTTTATTAAAAACTTTGATGTATAAGTTCCTAATAATTAAGGTAAAAGTATATGATTTGGTTCCCGGGTGAAGCAATGTAAACTATGAAGTTAAAATAAAAATGAAGTGATTCTCCTGAGAATAGTACGTACATAGTTAAGTTTTGGAGACTACTGATAACATTTACAACATTTCCTGCTTTCAACAACATTTCGAAACATATGTTACCATAATGGCCAAGGAAGCATTATCTTGCGTCACATCAGAAAGTCATTGACTTGTCTAAAATTGAGTAAATCTTACAGTCTAATATAAATTTAATTATATATGTACTGTATGATGTATATATCTTTATGTATGTATTTTGTATGTGTATATGTTTATTATGTTTTTATTAAACTTTCAATATTAAATTTTCTTGATTAAATGCGCTTACTAATTCTCTACACCATCCAAAAGTCGACTGTTAGATAAACCCTCAGACATTAAGTCCGCCTATATACAACTCTATATATAAAGCATAAATAAATAAATAATATCACCACCATACCAATAACACTAATGCAACACAAATCCCAACAAGTTCGACCCAATATTATTCCGTATCTCCAAATTGAGTAGAGCGCGTGTACTTGAGTTTAGTATTTGCCCGGGATCACAGGCGACGTGAATAAGTAATATTCAGCACGCTGTAACTCCAAGCCTGTTTGAACGACGCAAATACGAATGTATTGATATAAACCGAGTTATTGCAAGTGATAGTCATTTCCAACTGCGGAATATGAACTCTTGCTATGAAGTATTATTATAAATTCTTGTAAAAAAATACCGTGACGTAATCATGAAAAATACTCGTGAAAAGTATTGTGTACTCTAGTAATAATAAAATTTGGTAATGTGGATTACCTTAATTAAATGAATAAATAAAATACCTTCAAATACACAGACTAACGTCCTCATTTGTCCACAGACTGCGTGCACCTGCAACTGTACAAAGACCTGAAGGAGCGTCAGAAGAACGGGCAGACGAAAGCTTCGCTTTCACTCCAGCAGTATCTCGGCTTCGAGTCGGGGTTCACGCTGGACAAGGAGTCCAACACCCTCGCCATACTGTGTGAGGACGTCGTGCCTGTCCTCGCTTTTGATACCAGGGAGGGGTTGATTCAGTGGAGGGTTAAGGTAAGCAGGACATAGGGCCATTTGCTTACAGAAATCGCATCGTAGTCAAGACTTATGTGCATACGGTGTCAACCGTACTAATTTAATAAATAAATTAATAAATAAATGCTAATTAGTTCCTGTGCTAGCTCTTGCTAGCTAATGATTGTGACTGTCTACTATTTGATGCTCTCATATCATACTTGAATCAAAGAAATTACTAATACGCGTCCTCTTTCTTTACTTCATCAATTTCCAAATAATTGTCACGATGACACTTAATCTGATGGTGAATGCTAAAATCGATGACCGAGCAAAATTGTGGTAATAAGAAAGAATTGGGATGAGGATTCAAGACAAGGGAGTGAAATATAAGTTATCTTGGATCAGCCCATATACGTCCCACTGCAGAGCACGAGCCTACTCCACAATCGAGAGTACGATTGAGAGTTAGCTTTAATCTCATTTATATCTTCTTTTTTTATTGCAATGGTAAGCGTTACGACTACTCATGAACAATAGTAAAACAACACATTAAATTACAAGGGAATGCCTGACAACCCTTGCGCTCGCCCTCCTGATATATAAGATGTTAAGTCTCAATATGTCCAGTAGTTACTCTACCTACAATATCCTTCAAACGGAAACACAAGTGCATTTACACTGCTGTTTGGCGGGAGAAACAGAGATTGCGGTGGTACCTACCTAGGCGGCTTCTCACGTACACCAGGCAATTGCTTTTATTTAGCTTCAAGATGATTTCCGCCACAGAAAATCCACAATTAAAGCAGTAGTACTTCCTATTTTCAAAACCTTATAACTTTACAATTAAGATGAATTCTTATGATATGCTATATTAATGTCAACTTCCAGGTTCAACACAACCTAGGCAGTAGTCGCGAGTTCGCGGCGGTGGTGATATCAGCGCCGTCGACCAGCATCCGCGCGGGTCCAGTGAGACTGCACGTTTGCGGGCCCAGGCTGGCCCTGTGTGGGTCCAGGCCGCCTGAAGTACTGGCGCTGTGGGACGTGAAGTTATTGAGGTGAGTACCAATCATTATATCAGGAAGTCCACTGATGAACATAGGCTTCCTCCAAGGATCTGTACGAATCATCATCATCATCTCCGACACAGGAAGTCCATTGCTGAACATAGGCTTCCTAGGATCTCCATATCGATCTGTTGGAAGCTATCTGCATCCAGCGACTTCCTGCAACTTTAGCCAGTTCGTCCACCTTGTAGGCGGGTCTGACATTTCGCTTGCCTGTAGGTGGCCTCTCTAGAAACTTTCGGCCCTAATGGCCATCGGTTCTACGCCATGTGCCCGTGAGTAGAAATACTATAGTATAAGATATCCATTCAATATACAGTCTTGGGACCTTAATGAGATTGTTTACAACAGTGTGTACTGTTAGGTAATTGTTTAATTTAATAATTATATAGTTGTACAAGGAAATCAACACTTTTTCGCGATGTAAATTTATTTAAGTCAACATAATCAAATAGCCACAGTAATACATAAAGTAATAAACACATAATACACAATTAATAAAAATAGGTTAATTCGTAACCAGCCTATCAGTAGATGGTCGATTAATAAAAGATACGACAGTCGATGTCCGCATACTGCGACGGGTCACGAACGCAATCTGTCAAATGGAACCCTATGTTCCCGTTGAGGGTAGTTTTACTACTGCCTATAATGCTGCTCATAATTGATTCAGTAGGATTGACACAACAGGAGCAATAGAGCATGATAGAAGTATAAGTAAATCAAGGCATGTATTCTATACTTCCAGCTTTTTTCGTTAAAATTGAATAATAGTAATACTGCTTTGAAAAATGCAGCGTCTGTTGCAATTAAAAATATTTTTAATTCATATCGTTCACACCAAAAAAAAAAATTCATATAAAAATATAATTCAAAAGTTATCCAGGGCTCAAAATTAATTCTTCATACGAAAACATTAGTGACCGATGGTCGGATGAAATCTAAGCATTCCCTAAGTTAATACGTCACGAGGCATTGAGACGCGTGACCCAATTCCAAAAGCGCTCGTTTGATTGTCGAGCGCTCTTTATGTAAATTGAACTGCGCTTTTTCCGCTTAAACCAGAGGAACACGGATTCCCTTTGTTATGCATAGCGACAGACGTAGCTTAGTGCTGCCGGCAATGTGCAAACGATGGACTTTTTGCCAACTGTCTGGGTTTTGTATCTTTATTGATTCACTAGCTGTCGGGCCCGGCTTCGCCCGGGTGCAGATAGTTTTTGAGTCCAATCCACATCAAGAACATATTATTTCGCGTGTCTACTAACTATATTTCCCGCGTGCCGTCGACTATATTTCCCTTCCGTAGGAGAGGACATCCCGTGCCAACAATTTGAATTTGAAAGAGTAGAAAATATGTATATTTGGTTTCCTGACTCATCCCACGGGAACACTACATTTTTCGGGATAAAAAGTAGCCTATGTGTTAATCCAGGGTGTCAGCTATCACTATACCAAATTTCATCAAAATCTGTTGAGCCGTTTTTTCATGAAAGAGTAACAAACATCCATACAAACTTTCACCTTTATAATATTAGTAAGGATGTAGTTTGGTTTTGTGCGGGTGAGGAATTGATAGTTGAGCGAAAAATATAGCGTAGTTTATTGAAAAGTTTTCAAGAATTTGAAATGTAATTTTAGTTAGATTCGTTTTATTTGATAAATCCGTATTAATAAGAAACCGTGTAAACTTACTTTAAAATTATTGGACATTAAAAATAATAATAATAACCTTTTTTTCGCGCTTTTAAATATCGGACGCATTTAAATAAATAAATAGCCAGTGACAATGTCTACAATAAAAATCATGCCATCATGAGTAAAATTACAAAATAAAAAATAAAACATCCTTAAAAAAATTATTTTCCATTTCCACTAAAACTTGAAAATACGCACTAAACTCTTACCCAACAACCGTAAAATTCAACACAATTATAATAATGGGCACTTGTGAAAAACTCCCGTTTAATTAGGCAAGTTAAACAAATTCACCGAGACTAACTTCAATACCCGCGACGGGTCGTATTTACTCAAACCAATTGTGGAATAGGAATGGTGTGATTTTGAACGCAATTTATACACTGACTAAAATACTCTTCATGGAAGTAGTAACTATAAATCATTCTAGAAGTTCCAAAGATCATTTTTTACCAGCAGTTAGGTCTTAATTACCCACGCTGAACATAGGATTTTTTTATTTTAAATATATTATGTATTTAATATCATACAATAATACCATAGCTGGTTGAAGAAAGCAAGAGAAAAAATAAATGTTGTACCTTGTCTTCATACTTTCTTTCGGTACATTTAGAATTTTTAATACTCAAAACTCATAGTTAAGTGTGTTAAATGATAATCAAATCCAGAAATAATGCCTTGTTCACCACATAGATGACAAAAAATATGTTTACTGATTAGGTATATCGCTAAATTTCCTATTTTTGCAATTTGTATGTAACACACATAAAATATTAATATTTATGGAAACACTTAGAGCTTTATTAAAATATTTGCATGAATATAATCGTCAGCGAAAATACGGATATTAACTTTTGGCAATATGAATTTCGTTTCTTGATTTAGAAATATTTACTTAGAATTGCTAATATCTCCTTTTTTACTTATCTTGAAAGCGGACTTGAGCGTTCATATTTTGCTAATATACAATAAATAATAACAGCTTTATTCATTGACTGTATAAACCCTATTAGATTAGATCGAATATGTTGTAAATTTCAGTGAAAACAGTTAAAGAATAAACCAAAATCATTTGGTATGTTTGTGTCATGTTTTGGTTTATTCCCAGTAGTTCCACTCATAGTTCCACTTTAATAATGAGTGGAACTACTGGGACTTTTCATTCCCAGTAGTTCCACTAATTATTCTAGTGGAACTACTGGGAATGAAAAGTCCCAGTAGTTCCACTGGAATAATTATAGTGAATTTACACTGTTTCCTTACTTATTATTATTTATTGATTATTTTTGGCGACACATACGCGGACGTCGGCTTCGCTTAAGAGGTAGGTAGAAGTGATATTAGTTCTACACAAAGTACCCCTAACTTTTATTTTGGCCCCGAATTTGTGATAGAGGTGTACCTCTCGCCATATCGGGGATAAATTACACTCACAGGCAATGCGTACCAGAATGTTCCAATGGAATACTCGCACATTATTGCGTTTCTTCGACTTGATAAGCCAGTTCCTTTTGGCCTATATACGTTGCAATTATACCTATGAAGTGTCGCGTCATTTCTTTCTCTTTGTTTTCGCTCTCCTCAGCCACGGAAAGCTCATTGCTGGACACAGGTTTATTCTAATGATTTTTAATTACTTTTTATTATGCATAAAGCAACTTTCCGCAACCTAATCTAGATCATAATATTTTCCAGGTATTATTGGCACGTTACCATTATCTAGGTAGAGACTTTTAACCAACTTCAGGGAGGGTCAATTGAAACATTTCAACCTACAATTATATACATCTTCTTTGTTAATTTGATACATACAATTATTTTGAAAAATATTAGTATTCTATTAGCAATGCCAACTTATCTTGGCGTAGTATTTTCAGTGCTCGCGCTGCATCTACTGAAATGGCATGTTGTTGCCGCTGTACTGCAGCGAGGCGCCACCGCGAATTGTAAAACCGAGAATTCATTGAAATGAAATGAAAATGTATTATTGAATCTTATACATTTAGGTTTAAGATTCAATTACATTAATTACACTTTATTTCTACCATCTGGTTCACAAGGCTGTTTGCGCCACAGAAGAATGGGCGAGAAACTCTAGCGTTGATATTTTCAAAATAAGTTTACAATACAGTGATATCACCGCAAGCTTTAATAAAGAAGAAAACACACAAAAAAAGAGAAATATATATTTTTATTTACTTAAATAATAAAAAAAAGATTGGTTATAGACAGTTGAAAGTGGTAGGGCTACGCCGTTGTCTGTCATGTCTCAGCATGAATGGGCAGACTCGTCTGGGGCGTTACCACTGTGCCACAGAAGGTTTTTTTGCCATGTAGGCAGACGAGACGACGACGATCTCCACAATGCCAGGGGACCAGCACAACAAAGTCGCTGCCACCCTTGAGGAGAGTACTCTCGTTAAACCTTGTTTGAAGAAGGATATGTCATAGCGCTGAGGAAACACCGATGCAGGGACTTCATTCCAGAGCTTGCACTTATGCGGTAGGAAAGAACGCTGGAAACGTACCGTTCAGGAGCGGTACGCTTTCAGGTGGTGAAAATGAACTCTACTTCGGTGATATGTAGTGTAATGGTACATAGGCGACGATGATACCATCTCAAACAAATCTTCGGAACAATTCTTGTGGAACAGACGACAGATCGATGTGAAGCGACAGTTTTGCCGTCGTATTTCATTCGGTGAGTGAGATTGACGGATGCTGATTTTTTTTGCCTGCCCCCCTCCCGATGTGATAGGCCGGCAACACGTCTGTGAGCAAAACTATGTAGGTGTTCATGGGCGGCAGTGATAACTTACCATCAGGTGATCTGCTTACTCGCTTACCGGACTTATGCTATAAAAAAAAGTTAAACCAAAATTAATGTTCGCATACAGCCAAATTATTACTAATTTATATAATTATGATTATTAGCACGGAAAAGTAATGTATGACGGGTTTTTTATTGTGTCATGAAATATTTTCATCAAAACGGCATAAACTACCAGAAACATACGAGAAAGAAGTTAGGTCTATTTAAGATCCTCCGCTCTTTCCGAAGTTGGTTAAAAGTCTCTACCTAGATAATGGTAACGTGCCAATAATACTTGGAAAATATTATGATCTAGATTAGGTTGCGGAAAGTTGCTTTATGCATAATAAAAAGTAATTAAAAATCCTTAAAATAAACCTGTGTCCAGCAATGGGCTTCCCGTGGCTGAGGAGAGCGAAAACAAAGAGAAAGAAATGACGCGACACTTCATAGGTATAGTTGCAACGTATATAGGCCAAAAGGAACTGGCTTATCAAGTCGAAGAAACGCAATAATGTGCGAGTATTCCATTGGAAAATTCTGGTACGCATTGCCTGTGAGTGTAATTTGTCCCCGATATGGCGAGAGGTACACCTCCATCACAAATAAGGGGCTAAAATAAAAGTAAGGAGTACTTTGTGTAGAACTAGTATCACTCCTACCTACCCTTAAGCGAAGCCGATGTCAGCGTATTTGTTGTTAAAAATAATCAATAAATAATAAAAAGTAAGGAAACAGTGTAAATTCATTATAATTAATTCAGTGGAACTACTGGGACTTTTCATTCCCAGTAGTTCCACTAATTATTCTAGTGGAACTACTGGGAATGAAAAGTCCCAGTAGTTCCACTCATTATTAAAGTGGAACTATGAGTGGAACTAGTGGGAATAAACCCATGTTTTCATTAGTTTTTTTTTAACTGCATACAAAAAGGGAAAAAGAAACTCAAAAGAAACTACAATAAACATTACGGTATAGACACGACTCAGAGATCTTATCGCTCTAGGCGATTTCTTACAGACAACCTTTGGATGTATTTACAATTCTTTTATTTTTAGTTCATTATTTCTATTCGATTGTACAATTTGTTTCTAAAAGTGTTTAAAGGAAGAATAATAAATAGTACTATATAAAAATACACCCATTTACCCTCACCCTAAAAAGGTCATGTTTCTCTATAAAAGTTGACTATTAAAACCTTTATAACACTTGTACGAGCTTCGTGTGTGTCCATCGACCAACATTTAATCAACAAATTGCCTTGGACAGGAGCCTGTCTCGTTACTAACGTATTTATTGGCTATAAAATTAATTGAGGACGCCGTACAACCATCCATGTAAACGAAAACATTGTAAACATACCCTGATGTAGGCTGGGAAACGAGGGGACGCGGGTTCGATTCCTTCACCAACTTTTGGTAGCAAAGCTGTTAGTAAACATGAATTTTCTATGAGACAGCGGTACTGCCCCGGTCACAGTATTTCATTAGTACTGCCGTTTTGAAAATTAATTACTAAGGCTTTGACATTTTTTATTTATGCCAAAATTCAATTTTATTTAAGTTTATTACATACTACTCTCTTAATTGAATAGCAGAAATAGTCAAAAGACAATTTGGTAAACCTAAGTAATTTATTATTCTTTTTTTTTTTTTTTTTTTCTCTTTATTTAGGTAAACAAACAATGACACAATACAAGAGATACGAATAACAGTTATTTAAGTACTTACATATGCTAATCATGCCATCAACACCGTTTACCACACATTAAAAAATAAAATATACAAAATAGAGAGAAATAGGTAGATACTAAATTAAATTAACTAGATGATTAGAAAAAAAAAATCACATTAAACAGAAACTAGAACTAATACAGTCATTACAATTCATCTCAAAATCAATAAGTTGATGGTTGAAGCCACTAGTCTGTGTTGTTGAGGTTTTTAACATAACATTATACTCGTACGAGATACCAGTTTACAATATTTGGCAGCTGATAAGTATTACTATATATTATTAAAATAAAATTAAACAAAATTAATATACGTTTTTCTACGTTATTAACATAATGTATAATCATAGTCTACATTTGCTCATTAGTTACTTATTCATTTAGGTGTTAGACAATATTTTCAATAGTTTTCTTTTAAATGAATAAGCAGAAGTGGCCATTATATCTAATTCATTAAAATTAAGATTGTAAGAGTGTATTATTCTATAAATAGGAGAACGTTTGCCGGAGTTAGTACGACAACGAGTTAGAGCGAATAGTTGACAAGGGGTACGGCAGTGCGTTCTAGTAGGGACTTTATAACATATTTTATTAATTATTGATGTACAATCATACTTATTGTGGCACAGATCGTGGAGTAACATTGCTTCAAGTTGAGTGCGTCTATGTTTTAAGTTTAACAGGTTGTATTTTTGCAGCAGTTGCTCATAGGTTGCGAAAGGGCTGAAACATCTATAGTTCATACTCTTTAAGAATTTTTGTTGTACTAATTCAATAGCATCTGTATATTTATTATAATATGGATTCCAAACAGGCACGGCATATTCAAGTTGAGAGCGGATCAGGGCTTTATATAAATAAAGATACGTAGATGGTTTTCTAAAGTTTGTGCTTGATCGCATAACAAAGCCATACATTTTAAATGCTTTATTTATTATGTTATCTATATGTATTGCCAATTGCAATTTACTATCTAAAGTTACGCCTAAGTCTCTTATAAAGTTAACGGAATCCAAAGTCACCCCTCCTAGGTTGTAGGGGAATTTACTTATATTTTTCTTTTTGGTAAAACTGATTGTTTTGCATTTATTTAGACTAAGATCAAGCTTGTTGTCAACGCAGTAGGCATAAAAACGATTGAGATCTTGTTGGAAATGATTATGGTCATTTATATTGTCAATGATACGGTAAATTTTAAGATCATCTGCATATAATAGGATATGACAGTGTTTGAAACATGTATGGATGTCATTTATGAATAAAATGAATAAAAGAGGGCCCAATATTGACCCTTGTGGTACACCCGAAGTAATACCTACTAGTTCTGACTCATAACCATTGATAACTACTTTTTGTGTACGATTGGTAACATACGACTTAAACCATCTCCATAAATTACCCCTTATCCCGTTAAAAGCTAGTTTTTCAAGCAGTATCTTGTGATCCACCCTGTCAAAGGCCTTTCGAAAGTCAGTATACACAGCGTCCGTTTGTTTGTTGTTGTCTAAACCTTCAAATAGATAGGATGTGTATATTAATAGGTTAGTAGTGGTTGAGCGATATTTAACAAAACCACGTTGTTGTTCTAATATAATTTTATGTAAGGAAGGGTATATATAATTATGAACTAATCTTTCAAATAGTTTCGACAAAGTAGGTAAAATTGATATTGGTCGATAATTTTCCACATTGGACCTGTCTCCTTCCTTGAAAATAGGAATGACGCGTGCTGTTTTCCAAATATTAGGAAACACACCCTCTTCTAGGCATAAATTAAAAATTTTATATATTGGAATATATATATTATGGGCAGTTGAACGCAGAAATATGGGCGGAATATTATCTACTCCTGGGCCTTTGGTGCAGTCCAGGCTGCAGAGTTCTTTAAGAACGGAGTCAGCATGAACTTGCAAGTTGCTCAGAACAAAATCGGATCGAGGGTTACTATCCAGTATGTGATTACTGTCAAATACGTCACTAACATTGGATTTATCAAAAACTGATTGAAAAAAGGATGAAAATAAGTGAACAATATCCTCAGGACCGTTTGATACAGTATTTTTATAAAATACATGCTCTGGGATACTTGCATTGCTCTTATTATTATTAATATATTTCCAAAAATATTTAACATTATTGCATACGGCCTCCTCAACTGAATTTATATATTTTTTGTAGCATTTTTGAGATTCATTATGAAAACGTTTCCTAAGCACAGCAAAGGTTTCGTAATCTGATATATTTCGATATTTTTTCCATTTAATCCACAACTTATTTTTATTTTTGTAAATATGTTTCAAAGCAGGTGAGAACCATATTGGGAATTTAGAGCTTTTTACAGTTTTTTGAGGAATATGTTTCCTTATAATTTTATAAATATTTTCATAAAATATTGAAACCGCACATTCTGCGTCATTATTTTGTAAGATTTGTTCCCAATTAATATTGGACAAGTCGTTATTTATTATAGAATAATCTGCTCTGTTAAAATTGAATAATGTTCGAGATTTTAGTGTCATGGGATGATAAAAATTGTTCATTGTTAGTAGTACAAGTAGAGGTGGATGATGATCATCAGGTTTTACCATTGCATAGGGCGGGATGAGTGTATTATTGCATTGTATATTTGTGATGAATAAATCTAGTATCCTATTGTTTATATTTGAGAATCTATTAATTTGATAGCATTTATGTGTATGTAGAAAGTTAAATACAGAAATGTGGGGTGGGTACTGGTTGACACCTATTATTGGTTCCATGTGTGTAGAAACATTACGCCAGTTCAATGTAGGTAAGTTGTAATCACCTACAATAATAAAATCATCCACATGTTGTGAATATATTACTTCGGACAGAGTATTAAAATGTGTTGTATGTGTGTCAGATCCTAAGTTAGGCGGAATATACACCGCGCTAATAATGAGTTTATAGTTACGTGATCGAAGTTCGATAAGGACTTGGTCGACTAGTGGCAAACGTGGTTCGGGAATTGACAAAACATATGGTACAGCGTTCAGTGCGCGACTCACTGCAATAAGTACGCCACCACCGTCACACCGCCCACTTCTAACCAAATCCCTATCACATCGGTACACATTATATCTATTATCTACAAACTCGTTACTACTTATATCTCTGCGCAACCACGTTTCTGTTAGGATGATAATATCATAGTTATGCGACAATATATTCATATATATAGTATTTAGCTTTGTACGAAGCCCCCGACAGTTTTGATAAAATATGGATAGGATATTTTCAGCCATTATGCCTTGGTTACTAAAAAACAAATAAGTATTCGTTTATAAAATATTTTTCCCAGGAAATGTATAAAATTGAATAAAAAATAAACAAAACATAATATTCCAGGTTTACAAAGTTGATTGCTAAGTAATCTAAGTAATAGACTGTAATGTGATTATGTATTATATTCCTATTTGTTTTAAAAATAGTCGTGCATTGTTGGAAAATAAAATACAATAAGTGTATCATGTATAAGGTGTATTGAAGAACCATAAAGTGATAACAAATGAAGTCAGTAGAAAGTTAACATTATACAAATTAATGACCGTGAAAAATGTCAAGAGTATGAAAAAAATATATGTAGGTATGTGAGCCCCTTCATTTTCTATTATTACATAAAATACAGCAACTGTAAACCACGATCGGAACCAAATATGAGCATTGAATACAAGTATAGTTAAGAGAAATAATAAAGAAAAATTATAAACAAGATGTATAAGGCAGGTGAAAAAATTGATATAAACGTGTAAAAGGTAAATGTCAGCTGGCTTACAGCTGTTGAAATCGTAAACATATATTGGCCAAGATTTCCTTATATGAGGACCTAATTTATCATTACTTAAAATTCTACCTAATAAGTGACGATGCAGAAAAAAATTTTTGTTTATTTATTTACATACTTTAATGTACATCACAATACAAGAAACTTATTACCTATTAAATAAATCACATAAAAATAATGGTTACAATTAGCGTCCTTATCGCTGTGATCGATCTTCTCTTTTCCTTCTCTTCTGTTATTTTCGTGTACACGATTTATTGTTACTTTCTATCTACAATTTCCACTCACTTTTGATTCATCCTGTGATTCAATATCACCATTTCCCATAATTAAATAAAGTAAAATTGAAAAATTGATTCAAATTATATCGTTAGATTCGCACAAAGTTTCCCCTCTTGTAATATAGAAGGGCATACGTCCGGCAAATAAAATAAAATTGAAATTACAAAGCCCTTTGAAGTTCAATATCTCAATAAAATCTCTTTAAAAACTCCCGGGAAACTTTATCAAGTCGTTAAAGGAAGATGGGCGATCAAAAGCCCCGCGCCAAATTTATTTCACAAATGAACACAAACGGAATTTTCGGGGTAATAAAAACATTGCCTATTTAATATTCTTGGCAAGAGAAACGATGCTCAGTGTTGTAAAAAATGTTTTATATTATTTGGGTAGCATCTATCAATAGCAAACAAACGTATGAAATACAAATTATATACAAAGATCGCCATAACGGGCTACCGCAGATAAGTTGTGAAAGTTACAAAATCTAATTGTCTTAAAAGTCTTATTTTTACAATCTTAAAAGTTAGTTAACCATGATTACTAATAGGAGTACAAATAAGTTCCCGCCGTTTTGGTACAAATGACATGGCACGAGATTTACCTTAGAGTTCACTGATGATAACCGGCTTGAAAATTAGGTTGCGCATTCAAGAACAATATAGCTCTATCATATACGAAAGGACAGATTTTGCCAGTAAAAGCAGTTCTTTCCCTATCCTACTAAAAGTTGTTGAGATTTTGGCAACAAAATGTATCACATTCTACAAAAAAATCCACATCACATCAGCGGTGGGTAAATACCACTGATCTAAACTAAAACTCAACTTAACCCTAACTTTTAAATAAGTAAACATGAAAACGTACCCCTATTTGCTCAATTCCCCAAAGAAAACCGCGCAAAATCCCCCAAAAGGGGTTCAACTAGTGGAACCATCAACTGTTTCAGCCAATATAGGCTTGTCAGCGACATTAGGGCGCGCTCACACCGCGACCTACGCCCCGCGGCGTTTTAGAAACCGCGGCGGTAGGTAATTTCATTATTAACGCCCAGTAAACACGCGCGTGCGAGGTACAATTCCTTGTGGATTATACAAACGATCATAGGATAGAAGAAATAGCGGTAGGAATTATTTGTCAAAAGAATGTTCAGGATAATTAAAAAAAATGTTTAAGAAGTATCAGTAAGTTATTTATTATATTCTTGATTAGTATTTTTTAAACTTCAATATTATACTTTCATCGTGTACCAAATACACGGTATTGCGTTATAAATCATTGACGAACATAATACCTTGCCTGGCAATAGAAAAAAAATATCAGATAAGATAAAAACATAAAAATATCATATATTTTATATATGTAGTTGTCTTTAAATAATTTAGAAGTCTGTTTTCAACAGTATTATAATTTATTAACAGCAATTTTCTTCACTGCAGAGCACGACTATGATACAATACATCAGACTATTATATATAACACAATAAACTTAGGAGAAACCGCTTTTATCCACAACTTACGGCACAAAACATTCGCGTGGCCTGCGGCTACACGCTTTAACAGAACAAACACGGCTCTAATGAGCTCGCCAATGGGAAATAATAAAAGTTACTACACTTCGGCGAAACGTTGCGATTGTTGGCCTTTGATGCGGAACCGCCTTTATGTTTCTCGTATATTTAATTTAATAATTGTGCGTAAAACTCTACAGATGAACAAAGCACACATGGTTGGTTTTTAAAGATTTCTACTCACTATACACAAAAGTATTATTTTTGCTTAACAACAACTTTGGTTGCCCAAGGCTTAACAAAATAAATTAATATTTGTAATTTGACTTGAGCGGTCTCGCTACAGATCCAGACATACACAACACAAGATTTTTCGGTCTTACATCTTACATCACCCAGTATCCAAATATTTCTGACACAAACATTTATTTCCGTCCGAGGATCGAACACCTTGCTTCTCGTTACATATTCGGCTTCTTAACCAACTGCTCCATAAATACTGTTATACAACATTATACAGGGTATAATCCAGACTGCAACAGAAAACGAAGCCAAGTGGTAATTTTAGTGACTTCAGACACAATGCAACCAATTTTTTTTCCTATTGTCGTATTTGGATGATAAAGACATAGTTTTCATTAAATAATAATTTACAACCTTTTATTTTAAAGCCACTGTAGGCATAAATTTTATTATTTAAGCAGGATTTATCACTCAAACACGATTATAATTAAAACATCCCAAAAATAATCGTCGCGTTTTTTCCCGAAATTTTAGTTTGATTGTGTCTATAGTCAGTACTAACCCAGTTCACGATCGCAATCTGGTTATACCATATATAATTTAAATACAAAACTGATCATACTCTATCTACATATATTCTACAACAATGCATTTCAAAGTATCGAGACGCGATTAACACGAAAGGATTATTGTGTGGCGCTAACCGAACGTTTTCAATTTCCGCCGCGCGAATTATTCATGTGCTGCAGTTCGGACGCAGGCCGGGTGCGCGCAAACCATTAAATATAAACTCTGTACTCTTATATTCTACTATACTTCATAGGAACAGTATGGCTATCAATTCGTTATTGTGATGGAAACTGCATAATATAGATCTTAATACTTCTTAAAAAACTGCCTCGGTGGCGTTATGTATGAAAATAAAATGTGAAATGAAATAAAAATTAAATTAAACTTTCATTTTCAACACATTACCAAAAGTCGTAGAACAAACTTTGATGGTTATAATGGAGGTTGTTAATTATCTATAAATAACCCTAAATATACATACATCCATCCATCCATCCATCAGCCAAAGGAAGTCCACTGCTGAACATAGGCCTCCCCCAATGATTTCCACAAAGACCTGTTGGAGGCAGTCTGCATCCATCCATCCATCCATACATCCATCCATACATACATACATATATACATTCATAAGCTCACGCCTTTTTTACAGAAGGGGTAGGTAAAGTTGTGTACAAATTTCGCTGTATGTTCCGTCCTACGATCTGCAAGTCTATCGCCATATCACAAATTCCTGACTCCGGGCTGGTAATGAATAGAAAAATCTAATATCACTTTACCCGACCCGGAATTCGAACCCGAGACGTCACCGTAACCGTACCGTAGTACAACTACGCCAACGAAGCAGACTTTCCCTTACAGTTAAATATACTTACAGTTATATCCCATTCACTATAATCCCGTCTAAGGCACCTCGACAAACGCGAGGATAACTTAACAGAAATTAATAACCGACTTAAAGACTTGTAACTTAAGCAAGATAACTTATGCACAACAACTCGTCACTTAAGCCAACTTACTTAGCTTATTAAGGGGGTGGCTTAACACCCTTGCAATGTTTTGAGACAACCCTTGCTTGAAAAACGTATGTTTACTACAGGTTCAAGGGAAGCGATACAAGGATTTGTATTGCAATAGGGGTATACTTCAGGGTGCCATAAATGAAATTGGTTCTTAATCTTCTTGTTTACATTTTTAATATATTTTAAATTAGGATTTGTGGGCTCTAGTTATTTTTTATGTAAATAAATAGCTAACAGATCCCCAAGGATAAGACACTGCAGTAAATAAACGTGTTTAAAATTACACTTAAAAAGTTATCAAAAGTGTCTTATTTTTAACTTTTGACGTAACACGTAAAATCTAGCAAATTATTAGATGAATACGATTTGATCCATCAGTTTGTAATCTGCCTTATTTTATACTTTCGTATATTTTGCAAATAATAATAAAACACGGAAACCTTTATTCTTCCTTCTATCAATAGAAAACAATATGGGTACTGTTAGCCTCGGAAAACGTAATGTAATCCATCACACGTTCTGTTCCTGCTTGCATATAAATAGATAAAGGATTTTCATCCTCAATCTCCTCCGACAAGCCATAAATAAAATGAGTTTCTATTCAGGTAGCCGTATAGACGAACTAAAGGCAAATTTAATGCCGGCCTATCTATGTAATGGAATACGCCATAGATTATCTCCCCTGATTTGTGGGTCACTCTCTTTAAGACGTCCACTTTTAAGTATATTAGTCCCGTATCACAAAGGGATAAAAAATTGCGCCGTATATTACACAGGAAATTGGGCAAGGAAATTATTTTTACAATTTATTGAGATGTCGGCTTTGTGGAATAAACTTTACGAAATATTTCGGAGACGTACCAATTTATTTTTGAAATGTTGAGTATTTGGTATTCAAAACTTCATAAATTATTTTAGGTTTGAGCTACAGTGTAGTAAAAATAATACTAAACATAATTTTATTATACCAAGAACAACAATTCCAGTATCTAACTAATAAAAATATTATGACATCATCTAACATTCACCTCTAGCCTTTAAAGGACGGGAAGTTACAAGTCACATCAGAGGGCTATAAACCAAGAAAAATCTTTAACCCGAAAGCGTTTTATAGTCGCAAATAAAATCCTAAATCAGAACAAACATCCCTTCCGAGCGCAGTCGTAAAACGCAACCGCACAAAAGAGTTTCCTTGTTTTTAAAACCTTTTTGTAAAAAATAAAACGCACCACATCCTGGCACAAAACATGACACGTGTCGCACTCATTAAAAATAAAAAATAAAAGGGCTGTCAAAATCGGATCGCGCCAAGGCATTTCGATTTCAGAACGGTTGAATTTAAAAAGGTTACGCGACTCAATTCAAATGGCGTCGGTTAGGGATAAAAAGTTAGGCAGTGAGTGCGCACTCTATTCGGGCGTTGAGTAGTTACCACGCGGATCACGTAGGTCTTTACCATGGACGCAGAGCATGAATAAAAAACGCAGTGGAATGTGTTTTTAAACTCAGTTTACGATTTAATATAGTCATTAACGTAAAACTCACTGCGTGAAATTATGAGCGGACAGTTGAATAGTAATAAAATAACGCAGCGGAAAATATGATGACTACTGGAATATACGGAGGCGAATACTAACGACATTTCAGATTTTTTTATGAGTAATAAATTTTTCGTAATTATTTTTATCGACCCAGAGAACGTTTTAGATGGTTCGGAAGATTTGAATAAATACCGTCGAGGCAATATGACTTTATTGATAACTTCAAAGCTCACCAAAAATTATATTTAGTCACGACAAAGTGATAAAATTATGGCTGATCAAAAACGCAGTCTCATACATTGCAATATCCTGTAATGCAATATATTCGTGTAGACTGAGGATCAATATGATTAGTTTTACACATTGTGAGTAGAAAGTAGTCATCTTTCAACAGACAAAATTATCCTACAACCGTCGAAAGATTTTCCATTAATACATAACATTCAAAATCTCGGCTTTTTGCATTTCCCCATCTTTACAGTCGAGACAAATTTTATTCCACCACACCAAGCACAACTTGGCATCAAGTACACAGCCATTTCACATTACAAGGGCCATCTTCAGCTAAGTTTTCTTTAAAAACATCCACTTTCATTTCAAAGGGAACTGTCGGGCGGTTCCTTTTAAACAAATCCGGCGTCCAATTTGCATTGAGCGTAGAAAGGAATCAAAATAACGCAAAGAGCGTTGTCTGGTGCAGTTCTGTCCTTTGCGGTCGGACACTATCTTGGAACTATAGATTGGGAATGGCGGGAGCGTGGTACGTCTAGGAATTATTCTTGGCACGGGGAAGATGTAGATTGCATGAACTTTAAAATGAAATTCTGAAATGTTTTTTCAATAAGAATTTTGTTGAATTGCTTGTGTGCATAATATTCAGTGATTTCAGGAAATAGGATATATAAAATAAGGTGTAGTTAATTTCTACAAATAATTTTTTTAGCTTTATCGAATGAAATACACAACCTGTAAAGTAAATAATGGAACCCAACAAATTGTAATTCACATTCTCTGTCTATCAATATGCAATAAAGCGCCTATACGTGAGGTCATAATTTCAATGTAGATAATTTCTTCGGAAGTGTTTAGTTTAAAATATATTTTTGTTCGAAAACTCAGTAGACCAATAAATATCAATTAACTTTATATAATACTTATGACCCTAAATTTAAATTAGTTTTTTATTTAGTTCATCAGAATATCGTTCCCCAACAAATTCAATTTAAACCCTCTCTTTTGTTTCACCATTCTCCGGTAAAAATATTAGAGTCACAAAATCCATATTATCCAGTACTCGACCGCATCCAGAATTTACCTATCTCAGTCGGGTTCCTAAGACGGCAGCGAGGTGGTCTGGATGTAATCGCGTCGGCGGCATCCCGGATATTCCCGTCGCCGCGCCCGCGACCACTCAAAATGAAATTCCACGCCGGTCAAATAATTTTCAATTCTCTTAACGGACAAAGTTTGGGATTATGTCGGAAATTCCGGCTTTGTGTCCTTCACAGATTTATACAGAGTCAAATTAAGGCGTGTTTTGAGCTGTTAGTATGAGGATTTTGAGGATACTCACCACATGTTATGCAGTGGCTTGGACGGGGCCCTAGGGAATTTTGCAGCTAAGGTAATTTCTTACCTCTCTGTCGGGCTGCTTATTATGTTTCTCGTGTTTCCGAAATGATGAAGGACTTTGTGCCTAACATTTTTAGGTTATGAATCGTCCAATTTTTAGCGTCGCACTCGCCGATAAACTAAAAACATAAACGGCTAAACATCACTCTAACATAGTAACTTGGTAATACGCTATGCTCGTCACCTTAAGACGTTTTCTTAATGCCTTGCAATTCCAATAACTTTAATGACCTTTCAACCGAGACACATAGATTTTATAAACCCTTAAGGCCTTGCAATTTCAATGTTTTCAATAACCTTTAAACCAGGACACATGGACAAAATGGTAATACGTATACGGAGAACCTTTTCATGCGAAGCACCTACTACCTAATGACAAAACATCGCTTCTCGATTTGATGTACAGTAAACCAACCCCACTTGAAAATATTAAACAAACGGATATGTAATCAATCAACATCAATTAATAAAGGCAATGAAGCGAGCTTCATAAAACAGTTTGGAGCAAATTGCCGCCCTCGTACGGCAAATCAATCAGACGCTGACACTCATTAACTTAATCACGCTTTATTAATTATGCGGGTGAAGTTATTTGTTAACAATTAATTATAGTAATATCACTAAGTGGCGTGCGATATTGAGCCTCTATATATACACAAATGTATGTATATATACGAGTACATATCGATATGTATGTAATATGTATATATGGTTTCAAAGTTCAATATGGCGGCTCGATCGGTAGGTACGAGTGACGTAATAGTTTAGTGGTTTCGTTCGGTGAATGAGAATGACGAAGGCATTAAAAGCGTCCCCTCCCTCTTTTTCTTTTCTTTCTATGACTTGAGGTTGGAAGTGCATCTAATTTTTTTTTACGTCTTGGCCCAAAAATCTTTCTCGTAGTTTCTGATACAAACAACACGACTTGGTATCTTCCTACGAGATCAGACTATTATATTATTCTTAAGACATACTACCTTTTCAGAAACACTAATGAATATGTTTGTTGCAGACGATACGGCGTGGTGGACAAAAGGTTCTGCGTGGAGGGGGGTTCGCGGTGTGGCAAGGGCGAAGGGCTGTTTGTCTTCGCGGCTGAAGGAGGCAGGGAGCTCACTGAACTCCTCAACGTGTACAGCCATGAGGCGCAGTCGAGGCTTAGCATAGCTTCCAGAAGTGGGTCAGGTAAGGATGCTGAATATACCAGGTTGAAGAAATTGAGATTTGAGAATGTTCTTGAATGATAGGCTGATTGAATGTTGGAGATTAAAGTATGATCGTGGAATTGTGTATCAGAGAGTAATGATACAAATTTATAGTCACACAACGATTCTGGTATAAGATATTGCTACTACTACTACTTGTAGGCTACCAAATGAATTAGCCAATATTTGCACTAAATACAGTGCTAAATAATGCCAATATTTGACAGACTCCGTGGTGCAGGCGGTTAAACGCCGTCTGTGGAACGAGAGACCGCGAGTTCGATCCTCGCACCGAGATAAATGTTTGTGCGACCCACAAATTTATCGGGTCTGGGTGTTTGTAGGACCGAAAAGACTCTCATAGTTCCTGATATCCACGACACAAGACTCGATTTTAGTGTGGGGTCAAGACTATGTGTGTGACTGGTGGGTGTTCTTTTTTAAGACCCAATTTATTGTCTTTTCAGTAATGGAGAAGCGTTTCTCAGACACAAGCTCATGCCTGGACGATTGCTTTAACACGTCCATGCGATCTGTGTCTCCCTCGTGGGCGGGTCCGTCGAGCCACACCATGCACTGTCTCTCGGAGATGGACTCCGGCGAGGACGACAAGTTCCGCCGGCCGACCTCGCTGCCCAGGTGTTCCAGCTGTATTGGCAAGATTAGTAACTTGACTAGGTGAGGGTTTTATTTTATTTTAAGATATACGAGGATTTGGTTCAACTGATGGTAAGTGATCACCGCTGCCTATGATTTGTTTTATTGCCATGAATGGCGAGACGAGCATGCCGTTCGCATGTTTGTAAGTGATCTGACCACTCATGAACAGTAGCAAAAACACCTTAAATTACAAAGCATTGCTTGGTATTTGTAATGGTGTAGTGGACTGAATCCTTCTAAAACAGTAAATTTAATCTAATGATATCATATGTTTAACAGGAATGACACACTTGAAAAATCATAGGAGTATCTTCTTCTACCACTAAACCATTTTAACGTTTGCAGCGGTTTAGATTTAGAAAACAATTGGTACTAATCCTGCGAGACCCTACTCTCTCATCAATATACAGGGTATCTCAAGACTGCTACCAAAACGAAGCCGGGTGGTAGTTTTAGTGACTTCAGACACATTGCAACAGAAAATGTTGAAAAAAAAAGGCGACGATTTTTTGTTATTTTTTTCCTATGGTCGTATTTGGATGGTAAATTCATTTTTTTTCCTAAAATAATAGTGTATACCCTTTTATTCATAAGGACTCTAAGGTATAAAAGAGTTTAAATTATTATTTTAGCAAAAACTATGGATTTACCACCCAAAAAATACGATATTTAAAAAATCATTAAAAAAAATTGTCGCGTATTTTTGCGATAATTTCAGTTGCATTGTGTTTGTACTCACTAAAACTACCACCCGGCTTCGTTTTCGGTAGCAGTCTTAATATACCCAGTATAATGAGCTTTCATAAAAAAGTAATATTTCAAATTCCAGGTCTTCAACAATGGGAACGCCAGGCTCAATAATGTCTCCCGTCTGGACAATGGACAACATAATGGAGAAGCGATCAGATTCGGACCGAGCATCAATATATTCGCGGTCGAGCGGGAGTGCCTCGGAATACAGTGTGCCGCGCAGCACGTGTCTTATGGACAAGAGCTTCGACTCCAAGCGCGCAAGCCCTGTGGGCTGCTGTACGCCCACCGTGCCGGCCAAGACTGGGAACAACTGCCAGTGCTGGCAGCAGAAGCCTTGCTGCTGCAGGAAGAAACCCTTCAGCGGCCCGTACGAGAATTATGACGTGCCAAAGACGCCTATGCCTTTGATACAGGTAATTACTTTATTTCAAAGACTATTAGAATACGTAATACAGTTCACAATTCACAAAAGTTTTGCCGCTTCATTTTGAGGAAACTTGTGATATAATTGATTAATTTTCGTATTATTGTTTTCAGGAGCACCCAATTGACGGTCACACAGACCCATCAAGCCTATACGACACACCAAAGAAACTGAAATGCGTGATCAGCGACGAGCCCTGCGGCTGCAGTCACGAAGACAAGCTAGAAGACAACACAGAAACCAAATGTGATATTAGCATTAGCGACGAAGCAGAAGAGCCACAAGCCAACTACGTCAACGTCACACCGCTGCCCAAGAAACCAGCGAAGGAACCAATAGACTACGGCAATTACGCAAACATAGACCTTAATGCAACTTTGGAGAAGTTTCAGAATTCACTACATATACTAAGAAGCGCTGGGTTCAGTCAAGAAGAGCTGGACGCGTTAGAAGACATTCCAGAACACGACGACGACATATCAACAGCTACTACTAACACCGTCCATCCTTCGACAGAGTGTTGCATGCACATGGAGACGACGGAAGCTAGTAGTTCAAGCAATAGTAATAAGAACTACTCCGACAACATTAGCAGGATCAGTCACATCTCAGATCCTACGCATTCTGACGCAGACCTTACGATGAGCACCAGAAGATCTAGCTCAGCTGACTTCACCAAACGCTACGATGATGAATACAGCAATGTGCAAATGTGTTTCACGCCAACGGTACTTCGGAAAGCCTCAAAAACTGATAGAATAAATGAAGGTTCTCTCCAATTGACCAGCTTGGAGATTGTCGAATCCAAAGACAAACTTTTCAAACCGGAGACGAAAAACGAAAGCACTTTTGTGGCTAAATTTCGGGACGCGGTCAAGATCCGGAGATCATCGAGCGTCCCTAGTAAATCAGACAAGAACAGAGACTCTTCAAGTTCAAACGATTCAGGGGTGTCCACTGGGTCTTTGAAGCATCATAAAATGGACTTTGATTTCGAGGTTCCTGGTAAATGTATAAAGAAGCGGTTGAACAACAAGCAAATGCGGAAGTCTTTGATGCAGCCGCAATCGTTCATCAAGTCCAACTCCTCGGATCCGCTGAAGAACCTGACGTTTCAGTTCGAAGAGGTGGCAACACTCACCAAGTCTAGTTCGTGTGATGTCGACACTTTGACCAGGAGAAAGAAGACTAATGGTTGGTATTTTCATTATAATTATTCATCAAGTGCCTTTTCAATTTTGAAGGTTAGCACTCGGCTTCTTTTATTTTAATTAAGGATTTTAACATATCCATTAGAAACGTACCCTATCATTTTACTTGGGCTGAAATAAGTCCCCAAAAGAATTACATGATATGCGCTTCTATTTTCTACAAAAAACCAATTGTTAATTTTTCAAATCCTTAAATAAAGTAATGAGGTTCCAGTTATCAGCAATAATTTGACGATGAATAATAAATTTATTAGTTATTCAACCAAATGCAAATCAACACATGTCTAAACCTAAAGTATTTTGTTCTAGTGGAAACAGAAGCCTCAGCGCGTCACAGTCAAGCAACAACAAAAAGCACATGGAGCGGGGCCTCCGATACATCCGACTACATGGAGTCCCTCTCAGTTTCCTCGGGAGGGTCGGCGGGACCTCCAGAGAGGCACGCGGCCAGGCCACGCTCAGGACGGGAGTACGCCAGCGTAGATAGAGCTGCATTAGCTGCCATGGCCTCAGACGTCTGATAAGGAATAGAAAATACCAGAGTTTATAGATCGTCCATAATTACCCTGAAATGTGGTAGATTTTTTGCTGTGTAGCTGGCTACACTAAAACTGTAATTGTGGAGTTAAGCAATCTGCTAGTGTGCAGTCATAATTTAATTATATTGTATGAAATTCTTCTTGAGATAATTGAAGTTATTAATCAGATTGAATGAGATACAATTATCCAAGGGTATATTGAAAAGAGTGTTTATGGACAATCTAACAATGATGGAATAAAAACCGGATTTTCTGTCAACACAGGATAAAATGTATAAAATCCTTAGGATTTAAATACGGGATAGCAGTAACATAATCGTAACGATTATTTATCAATATTTTTTATAAAAGACGATTTCTACTATCTTCTAAAACTTAGCCAAGGCTTGCAACACTGAATATATTTTTTTAAACAGTCAACACTGCTGTACAGATAAAGGAAATGTAAATATACTGTACATATATAAGTACATAATGAAATTAACTGTTCCTATGTACATTTTATAGAAGGATTCAATTTACGAATTTAGTTATTTAGTAGCGTGCCAAAAATGTTGCCAGGTATAACGGTTTTTGGGTGATGGCAATTTTATATGTAAAACGTACCAGTTCATTTTCATTTATAAACTTAAAGTAATCAAATTTGGTACATATACTTTCATTTAGTTATTTTAATGTTAGCGTGTATAAATGTTAGAATGTGCCGCGTAGTACTTTAAGTTCTATTATAGTTTAGGTACTTAAATTATTTGTGCCTTTGCGTATAAATAAACGTCTTTCATTTATTTTTGTTACCCTTAAATATATGTACAATTTTACTTTATGAATAAATGAAAGAAAAATGTGTAAGTAAATTTATTCTTTTATTTCATACTTATATACAATATGTTATATTGATATAATTATATAAACGCATAGTTGCCTGTTCGAAACATATAAGCAATAGTCTCGTTTTAAAATTAAGAAAAGTAGCGATTTTTATAATGACGAAATATATCTAGTATCCTGCCAAATATAGCAACATATAATAAATTTACAAATTAATATCCCCGATGTAATTAAATAAATTTTATACAAATCAATCTCCAATACAATGTACTACTATTTAACCATTTGTTTTTTCGTATGTTTGATATTTCGAATCTGAAATACAAAACAAACAGAGACGCCGGGTTTTGATACAAAAGATCGTAGGTTCAACTCCCGCGCTTAAACTTATGAGTGATCTAAAAATTTTTGTCCTACGTTTCAAGATGTAAGAAAACTTAAACAAATAAATTAAAATCTTGTCATCCTTATAATGTTTATGATATGTATGATTTTGTTGGGAACTTCTAATTTTGTTAAAATTGCTAAGAGCGTGCATCAGGCGCAATGAAATTTCTTAAGATCTTTTTACTTGTAATATCTTTACACTTGTTTGTTTTCCCAATAAATAAATAAATGTCTGCGAGGTTCTACATTACACAATCTTCTAACATAAAGAATTGAATGAAAGGGTCAACAATTGTTTACCAAACAGTAGTATGTAATAAAATAATGAAATATAGTGATTTGATAATATGCGTGTTTTATTTTATAATAAAAAAATGTTGTTATTCGTTATTTAAGTAAAAAAATGTATGATTTAACAGCAACCATGGTGCAGTTGGTAAGACGCCGGCTGTGGAAGGAAAGGCCGCTGGTTCGATCCCCGCACCGAAACAAATATTTGTGCGAAACACAGGTATTTCTTTCGGGTCTGGCTGTTTGTGAGACCGAAAAGTCTCTCGTAGTTCCCAAGACCCACGATACAAGACTGGATTTTAGTGGGGGGTCAGGACTTTGTATGTGACTGTTAGGTGTATTTATTTATTTTGAAGGGCATTCATCTACCCAAAAACATATTGATTAATTACAAGAGGAGAGTCAGCGTCACCATTGCTTAACAAAACCTTACGAAATTAGTTTGAAAATTGACAATATGGTCAGAGATGGCTTTGGTCAGCTAAGCTGTCTTTATGAAAAATATTTTCTGTGGTATAGTGGTTTAACTGGTTGAGCCGGCCTATTTTTACAGTCAGGTAACTATAGTGTGCCTACTCCATTCATAAAAATACAGATATATTCGAGAAGAAAGTAACATTTGAGATTCATTTGAGTGGAATCGTTGCAGCAACTTTGTTTATTTTATTTTTATTGCAATGAATGGCGAGACGAGCATGCCGTTCGCCTGATGGTAAACGATACGACCGCTCATGAACAGAAGCGAAACCAAAAAACGCCTTGAATTACAAAGCAATACTTGGCATTCTACTGCGCTCGCCATCCTGAGACATGAGATGTTAAGTCTCAAAATGTCCAGTAGTTACTCTGGCTACAAAGTCCTTTAATCTGAAACACAACAGTGCATTTACACTTCTGTTTGGCGGGAGAAATAAAAAATATATTTATATGATACATGTTTTTTCATTGTACACCAAAATGAAAGACGCTTGCAAAACACTTCAAAAACTCTTTTTTAGTCCTTGGGCCTTGGCATATTTAAACCTCAATAGATATTAGATCTTACAATACGTCAAAGTACCACAATCCTCGGTAATATAGTGTATATCTCCTATATACCAGTGTGCGAAACCGGGCAGAAATTTTAATATTGAAATCTTTTTGAAATAAAACCATTAAATGTTTGTTTGACACCTTAAAAATAAGTATTTGAAATAAATTAAACAAAGCTTATTTTACAAATTTCGTTCGTGATGATATTACAGATCATTTGAAAGATAATGTCATCTTTTTATTAAAATGCTTTAGGAATTTGTTTTGCCAACTCATTATCAATTTAATCTTTCCATTAATCATTCACTACTGATGAGAGATTACATATCAAAGACATTTCATTTCGCAAATCAGTCAACAAATTGATAATTTATTATTTATTTGATGAATTTATATTTATTTATTTAAGGCCTCCGTGGCACAGTTGGTAAGACGCCGGCTATGGACCGACAGGTTGCGGGTTCGATCCCCATATCGATCGAAACATAATTATGCTTGTGTAAACCACAAGCTTTTGTTTCGAGTCTGAATGTTTTTGAGACCGAAAAGTCTCTCGTAGTTGCTCATACTTCGATACAAGTCTCGATATTAATATGGAGGCACCTTTATTACTGTTGGGTTTTTTTTTATTTATTGCATGTAATTTAAAACAACCGTCACCAATTACAAATTTATATTGTTTTAAATCATTTAATAAAGCTCAATATTTTAACTTGAACATTCATACTCATAATTTAAGTTTATTTTGGCATAGTTATGTACGCATTTTGCGGTGTTTACGCGTTTTGGTTGTTGTGTGATGAGAATCGGCTGTAGTCAATATCTTTCCCGGCTCGATATAATTTGGAACTTTTGAGTAAAAAGTGAAATATCAAATATCGAATATATGCCGTGTCAGCAAACTAAGTGTATTGAAAATAAAATCACTTTTTGATCCAATTTTATTCCTCAAAATGGCAAACTTGCACTTTCACTGCGTGGGGTCTTGCTAAATTGCAATTTATTACTCAAATAACTTTATATTACAATTTGTGATTACTGATTTATATTTGTACAAGTTTGTAACGGCTTCAACTTCGTTGCTGACATGCAATTAATAACTACTGAAGCATAAATATTTAGAAGTTTATGGGAAGTGAGAAGGGATATGTCCAATGGCCGAAATTTTTTATTTTACTACTTGGTTAAACACCAGTTGTAAAATATAAAGTAACGGGTTCAATCCTCCCATCGAATCAAATGTTTGGGTGCTCGAAGCCCGAAAGTACATTTGTGTTTCGTTTTTTTTTTTCTGTCTGTGTTCTATCATGTAGGAGTGGTGTTTAGTATCGCTGTAGGGTATTGTGTGTTTGTGTGTGGGCGTGATTAACCGGCAAAGGGGTAAGGTCTCGCTATTTGATACGATATGTGTTTCGAGTTTAGGTGTTTGTGGGTATTAATAGTCCGAAATCCACGGTACAAAACATAATGTGTCATCACGAGTATTTAAATGAAAGTTGGGTTTATTTATTTCATTTGTTTAAAAATTCCTATCGCAAATCCCTGATCTTATTTAGCACAATACGTAATATTTCAAGGTTCATATGTAATGTAATAGAATAATGTAAGGAATGAAGGAAGTGTGGTTTTAATTGTGATGTCATGGCGACACGTAACAAGAACATAGTAATAATAAAATAGTAGGTAATTCTTTGTTACATTTGTATGCAAATGGCGTGTAATGCTAAACGTATTTTAAGAGGATTTCGATCAACGCACAGTACAGAATACTGGATAATTTATTTTCAAGGTTTCTAGCAGAATTGACGAGTTTACCGTTTCATAAAGTTAGTTATATTACTGTCCCAGTGACCTATTATTTGTTGCAGAACACTTTTGATAAATAACACCCATTACACCTATTAGTTAAATTTATAAACCAGACGCCACATTAAGATAATCAAGTTAACAAAAGCTACAATTGATTTTAGTTTTTTATAAAATCGTTTAGAAATCTACGTGTTTGAAATTTTATTTTTTATTTTATTTTTATTTTGGCAACAAACAGTCATATACATGTATCTTACTTAAATAAGAACTTAGGTTACTTATACTAATATTAGTCTAATGTTATTGACCTCTAGTGCCGAAAAGAGTTTAGTTTATTTTACAAAAAGTTTGAGTGTCCGTGAACAATATAATAAGATAACTTCTACATTCAATACAATAATATCTTATGACTATAAAAAAAAAACTAATTAAAGTATGGTGCTCGACAAATAATAGAACGCATCTGTGCTTTGTTATTAAGGTAGCAGTTTGAAATATAGATTAGAGCCATCTTTGGGATGATTTTTCATCGATTTAATTATTATAATTTATGTTTTTAGCTTTACACGATCCCTGTTTATACGTCCAATTCTTCTAAAATGCCGGGTTTTTGTTTGCTATCGGTGTATCAACAGAGAGATGTTTAAAAAGGGTAAAAGGTGGTACCACCCCCCTTAAAGCAGTCAGATCCAAAAGAAACATAACAAACATTTGTCTCAATGCAGGATTCGAACCTACTTTCGTTTTGCAGACGTTATCACCAACTGCGCCACGAAGGCTGTCATAAATAAACATAGAGGATGTATTTCACGGCTTATATTTACGCATGCAAGCTAATAAAAGAAAATAAACTCTACATAAGTATGATCAGCCCGCACATAATGTATTGCATTTTACGTCATACTGTCGTTACGTCATCACGGGCCTTCCCAGCATCTCATCTCTGCATCTCGAGGTTTCGCATGGACCTCGAAAAAAACATCTGACCAACTTGGGAAGCCCGAAAGGTCAAGAGGTGTGAAGTCCTTTAGGGATTAATTTTATTGCACTTGGGAAATGACCGAATCAATAAGTTAATAAAAATATGTTATTTTCTGTCCTTAATGCATCGATAAAATATATTAATATTAATTAATAGATACATCCAACAACCACATACATAGTCCTGTCCCCACACTAACATCGAGTCTTGTGTCGTGGGTATCAGAAAATACGAGAGACTTTTCGGTCTCACAAACACCCAGACCCGAAACAAATACCTATCACACAAATATTTGTTTCGGTGTGGGGAAATATAAATTTATATAGGCTTTTTTATTCAAGGAAAAATCATGGTGTATCTCTATTCTATCTATGGGGTAGATCTGAAGGATAAGATGAAGGACATTGTACCCAGAGTTACTTTTGGGCATATTGAGACTAAACTTCTTATGTCATAGGATCGCGAGCTCAGATGAATGCCAAGGATTGCTTTATAATTCAAGGTGTTTTTTTGGTTTTGATACTGTTCATGAGCGGTCGTATCGCTTACCATCAGGCGAACGGCATGCTCGTCTCGCCATTCATCGCAATAAAAAAAATCCCGAATATAATCTGGTTACAAATAAACCAACCGAAATGATTACTAAGCCCAGTGAAGGATTTGCTTCAAAAATTAAACATACTCAAAGAATATTTGCTACAATATGTAAGTAATGTAAAGATAAATACGGCATAAAAAGAAAGTTTCAGTTCAGTTGTTTTTGAATTTATGTACGTTAACTACAATTTGGTTGTTGATATTTACATTGATACAATTGTGGGAGGACTTTTTGACTTGATCCTTTACGCTTCGATTTTAGCAAAATTATTTGCCAAATAAATTATTTACAATAGATACATAAACAAGTAACACCTATTTTATTAAAAGGATATACACATATACAATATACAAAAGCCGAGCTTCGCTGTCTGGCATATAATAGCTTCGACTTTCGAGCAAGTCATAAAATTGAAACTGACAATTTGAACAAAGTAATTTTCTTTATCGAAGATTCGAAACCAAGTCCTCACGATTCAAAACTCGTATATGTTGCCAATAGAATAAGACTAACCATTAATGCGACTAAACAAATTATACTTATGATCCAATTCCACAAAGCGAGATATTCGCGGCGAGAATCGTATGTCATTATCGCATGGCATAACCGCCAATGATTATCGTCTTCTGACGAAATATGTTTACACGATGCAATTATTTTATATCCTTACGATAATCGTATCTACGAGAAAATCTCGGCGTGTAAATGAGGCTTTATCTAAAACAAAATAATAGGGAATATGCACCAGACTTCAAAATAAGTCAAAATATTTTTTTTGTAATCTTTATTACTGCAGAAATATACCTTAAAGATATTTTTTAAATTTATCAACTCTAAATCGGTAAAATAAATACTTAAAAAATGACATTTCAAACTTGCCGCGCATTTTTTCCGAAACGCGATCTATTGCTTCAAAAGGAAAGTGACGTCTGAGGGCACGTTCTTATGAAGTTTTAGCTTGTTGAGTGTATTTTTTTACGTTTGTTTATGACTTATTTTGTGCTTTCTTTATACTATTAAATAAAATGGATTATTTTGTCACGAAATACAGTTCTGTAGCAATTCATGAAAGAAACTTAATCCAAATACTACGTTGTTCATATCGTGCCCTATGACGTCACAGCGAGTTTGCGCCAACATGGCGTTTAAATGCTTCGAAACTGATAGCAGTTTTGATTATTTTTTTGTACTTTTTTGATTGATATTTTCAAAGACTTATATTTTTTTCCGATAATGTAATTATAGGGGGGTGTAGGTGTTGGTGCGATGGTGTGTATGAGTGCCGGTTGTTGAGTAGGCACTTGTGATGATATTGCGAGAGGTGCGCAAGCGCAACAAAACGAGCACAAGCAAGCAACAGTTTATTTTACACGTACAGTTCACAATACACAGAAGAATAGTTCACACGATACACAAGAGAATACTACACACTATACATAAAGATAGAAGGAGTGGAAGAGACAGTCAATAGTATAGTACGAAAGAAAGCAAAGCACAATGAGAAACAGCTGATCGAGCGACAGTAAACTTAATTAAATAGCAAACGCAAGCTAGCAGGCAACACGGGCTTCGCGGGCGAATCTATGTTCCGACTGGTGGGTCTCGGCAGGTAGTGGCCTAACGGTCCGTTTGTCCCCCCTGCGCGACCGCACGTCTCTGTCACCTTAAGCGATCACCTGACGGCTCGCCGGGCCGGGCGTGAACAATACGCTCGATATAAATGTATAAATATATGTTAGATGTAAGATAAGGAAGATGGGTTCCGTAATTTAACATATGAATTGTTTTATTTAAAAGGTATGTAAATAATATTATTTTAGTAAATATTGTATATATAAAATTGTGTATAAAAATGTAAACTGTAAATATGAAATGTGAATATTTGAAATAAATAAATATTGTGTAAATATATAAAAAGTATATATGTAAATTAAATAAAATATATGTGCAGTACGCCACATCACTCCCCTCCTGAGACCGTTACTACGGGCGATAAAAATCAGGAAATCGCACAGTACGGCCCGAACGCGTTCTCCTGACGTCATCCTGGGCTTGGGCATTTTGCCCTGCAGGGACAGGATTAGGTAGGGAACAAGGAGGTTGGTTGGGAGTTGGGGTGGTGTTTGAGGTGGGATCGGGAGATGGGTCTGCCAGTATGTAGGCCGGTTTAAGGCGGTCTACTGATACTGTCACATTCTTCCCTTTGACCTGAATTTTGAAGGTCTTGTCACCTCTTGTGATGACCTTGTATGGGCCAGTGTAGGGTGGCTGTAGTGAGCCACGAGAGGTGTCATCCCGCAGGAAGACATGACTCGATGAAGCCAGGTCCTTGTAGACAAAGACTTTGTCTTTACTGTGACGTGCAGCTGGAGCTGGCTGGAGTTTGGATGTGAACCGGTGCAGGCGTGTGGTGAACTCCGATATATCGGTGGAAATAGGAGCCGACGCCTGGAAGAATTCTCCAGGTAATCGGAGAGGTTCGCCATACACCAGCTCAGCAGAAGACGACCGCAGATCGTCTTTGTAGGCACTCCTAATGCCCAACAGCACCAAGGGTAATGTGTCAACCCAATTGGAGTCCATGTGGCACATTATGGCTGCCTTTAACTGGCGGTGGAATCGTTCCACTAGGCCGTTGCATGATGGATGATACGCGGTGGTTTTACGATGTTTGAATCCGATCACTTTTCCGAGATACTGGAAAAGTGACGATTCAAACTGTCGTCCGCGATCAGTCACAATATCAGTGGGACATCCAAATCTGGATATCCACGATATTAAGGCCTTCCCGACTGTTTCGGCGGTGATATCCATCATGGGAATGACTTCCGGCCAGCGGGTGAAACGATCCACCGCCGTTAAACAGTAGCGGTACCCGTGTGAGACGGGCAGAGGACCGATAATGTCCACATGGACGAATGCGAACCGGGCGCGAGGCAGATCGAACGTGCCCAATGGAGATGACACGTGGCGATTAACCTTGGCGCGTTGGCATGCCAAACATTGTCGGGACCACTCTCGACAGTCTCTGCGCATCCCAGGCCAAACGAATCGTTCGGCAACGAGTTTTGTCGTTGCGTTAGCGCCTGGGTGGCTGAGACTATGAAGACTGTCGAAAAGCTGTCTCCGCAGGGGTTTGGTGACGAACGGTCTTGGTGTCCGAGTGCTGACGTCACAGTAAAGCTCCAGACGAGAATTGGGAATCCTCAACTTTTCTAGGCGAAGTGATGATTCTCCTCCCAGAAGTTGAGTCAGCTCCGGATCTGAAGCCTGAGATGAAGCCAGCACTTCCAGATCGACCGGCATCTGCAGTTCATCGACGCGTGACAAAGGGTCGGCCACGACATTGTCCTTCCCGGAAATATGCCGTATGTCGGTCGTGAACTGCGAGATGTAGTCGAGGTGGCGGTACTGTCTAGGCGAACAGTTGGCTTTCCTCTCGCTGAAAGCGTAACTGAGTGGCTTGTGATCCGTAAAGACTACGAAATGCCTGGCCTCCAGCATATGCCGAAAGTATTTTATGCTTTCATATATGGCCAGGAGTTCGCGGTCGTACGGAGAGTACTTTTGTTGGGAGGGACTCAACTTCCGTGAGAAGAATGCTAGAGGCTCCCAATGGTTGTTCTTAAATTGCTGCAAAACTGCACCCATTGCCAGTTCAGACGCGTCTGTTACCAGAGCGAGCTCGGCCTGACAATCTGGGTGAGCCAGTAATGCAGCATTGGCGAGGCTCTCCTTGCATCTGTCGAAAGCCAACAGGGCCTCACCTGAGATGTCGACTGGTTGAGATGCCTTGACATTGCCAGAAAGTAAGGCATTTAAGGGTGCCTGGACAGATGCAGAATTTGGTAAAAATCGCCTATAAAAGTTGAGCATTCCCAAGAATCGCCTCAGTTGTCTGATGGTCTTAGGAACTGGAAAGTCTTTTATGGCTTGAACCTTACATTCCAGAGGTTTGGTGCCGGAGGCGGAGATTCGGTAGCCTAAAAATCTTACCTCTGGTGCACCGAAGACGCATTTGGAGGTGTTGACGAGGACGCCATATTCTCTCATGCGACTGAAAAGTTGATGGAGATGTGCTTCGTGCTCAGCTTCGTCTTTGGAAAAGACGAGGAAGTCGTCCAGATAACAGTAGCAGAAGTCGAGGCCTCGCGTCATTTCGTCAACAAACCTCTGGAATGTCTGGCCTGCGTTTCTGAGACCGAAGGTCATGAAAGGAAATTCATACAGGCCAAAGGGAGTAGTGATGGCAGTTTTTGGGATGTCATCTTCAAAGACTGGGATTTGGTTGTACGCCTTCATCAAGTCGATGGTGGAAAAGACTGTACAACCGGAAATGGAATGGGAGAAGTCTTGGATATGCCTAATAGGATAACGGTCTGGAACAGTGCGTGCGTTAAGCGATCGATAATCGCCGCACGGCCGCCAGCCGTTATCTTTCTTAGGCGCAAGGTGTAAGGGAGAAGCCCAGGGACTGTCAGAAGGACGTGCTGTGCCGTTACTCAGCATGAGCGCGAATTCCTGCTTGGCCACTTGTAGTTTGTCCGGTGCCAGCCGTCGAGGAGTGCACGATACAGGAGGACCCGGAGTGGTCCTGATGTGGTGTACCGTGTTGTGTTTCGGGGACACCGGTGTACCTGACGGGCGAGTAATTTCAGGATATTTATCCAACACCCCATGGAAGCGCGTGTCGCCTGTTGGGACCTTAACAGAAGAAACATTAATATTAGCAGTGCACGCATAGGTTGATAGTGTAGTTGTGTTGTCTATAAGGCGTTGATTGCGGCAGTCTACAATTAAGTTATAGAAGCCAAGAAAATCAACGCCTATTATTGGCTTATTAACATTGGCGACGATGAAACGCCAAGGGAAATTACGTCTTAGCCCTAAATTTAAATTTATTTCGACGAAGCCGAAGGTTTCGATCGTCGACCCATTGGCTGCGGTGAGCGTGAAGTCGGTCTTGACACGTCGTTCCCGAAGCGCAGCACGAGGGTAGACGCACAGGTCACTGCCGGTGTCCACCAGGAACTGGATATTCGTACTGCGGTCAGTGACGAAGAGGCGACCTCCACGGGATGGACAATCGTTGGTCGCCACTACCGATTGCCCGCGGCGTTTCCCGACTTGGAGAAGTCGCACGGCTTCTGGCACTTGCGAGCCTGTGCACCAAACTTAGCGTGGTACCAGCACAGCGGGTACCTTCTGTAGCTGGAACTGGATCGGCTCCTATGCGGCGAGGCTGTACGGTGACGGTCGACTGGCCTTGACCGGTCTGTGACGAAGCAGGCGGCACGAGTATGCTCCTCCAGTTTGAGAGTCAGGTGCTGCACCATCTTCTTAAGCTCTGAGATCTCGTCAGACTGGTGTGATGCGTGAGGTCTGCTAGCAGTGGCTACGGCATCGACGTGTGGTGACGTCAGCTCCTGGATGCGGTCTGCCAGGTCAGCGAGCTGCTCCAGCGACTGAGTTGATTGTGACGCTAGCACTGTCTGTATGGCATGTGGAAGTCGGTTGCTCCATATGGACTTGAGGAAGTCGTCCGGCACAGATGGTCCCGCCAAGTCTTGCAGATGCCGCAAAAATTGTGAAGGCTTCCTATCGCCAAGCTCTTCGTGGGTGAGCAACTGCTTCACCTTGCGTTCGTGAGAAGCCGACAACCGCTTTATCAGCTCCGACTTAATCTTGTCGTAGCGGTTCTTTGCCGGAGGATTAAGGATAATGTCCTTGACGGCTTTCGCGTGAGTCAAGTCCAGGTTGTTGGTGACGCTGGTGAATTTTACATTGTCGTCTTCGATCTCTTGGCTGTTAAATTGTCCTTCCAACAACGCAAACCACAGCTCTGGGTCCTCAGGTGAGAAAGGTGGAACCCTAATTTTAATCCGCCGACCCGCAATGTCATCGCGGTCATTTGAAGGACGAATTCGGCGCGCTCGTCGGGAGGCTACGTTGGTTTCGGTACGTGAACCAACGGTTTTAACGGACTCACTGCTGTCACTCATAGTAGTAGAAGTCGTACCTGGTCGTCTCCAATGAATAGTGTGTCCTTTTCGGGGTCACCAGTTGTAGGGGTGTGTAGGTGAGGGTGCGATGGTGTGTATGAGTGCCGGTTGTTGAGTAGGCACTTGTGATGATATTGCGAGAGGTGCGCAAGCGCAACAAAACGAGCACAAGCAAGCAACAGTTTATTTTACACGTACAGTTCACAATACACAGAAGAATAGTTCACACGATACACAAGAGAATACTACACACTATACATAAAGATAGAAGGAGTGGAAGAGACAGTCAATAGTATAGTACGAAAGAAAGCAAAGCACAATGAGAAACAGCTGATCGAGCGACAGTAAACTTAATTAAATAGCAAACGCAAGCTAGCAGGCAACACGGGCTTCGCGGGCGAATCTATGTTCCGACTGGTGGGTCTCGGCAGGTAGTGGCCTAACGGTCCGTTTGTCCCCCCTGCGCGACCGCACGTCTCTGTCACCTTAAGCGATCACCTGACGGCTCGCCGGGCCGGGCGTGAACAATACGCTCGATATAAATGTATAAATATATGTTAGATGTAAGATAAGGAAGATGGGTTCCGTAATTTAACATATGAATTGTTTTATTTAAAAGGTATGTAAATAATATTATTTTAGTAAATATTGTATATATAAAATTGTGTATAAAAATGTAAACTGTAAATATGAAATGTGAATATTTGAAATAAATAAATATTGTGTAAATATATAAAAAGTATATATGTAAATTAAATAAAATATATGTGCAGTACGCCACATAATAACATACAGAATTGATTAAAAATATAAAAAAATGGCATGCATATTCCCTATTACAAAAAAATATCTGTCCGTGACCTTGGGAGGAGGTCAATTTCCCCGGCAGATAAGAGCCGAGTAAGCCTGACCCGAGGCTTCGGCGTGGCGGGTGCAATTTCGTTCCCGTTGTAGGCAACTATTTGTGACGCGGGGATGTATGAAATGTGACTTTGTGTGAAATGACTAGATTTTTATGGATACAAGGATAAGGAAAATATGTTTGTGCGCCGTGACTATAGACAAAATAATTGAAATAACAAAATAAATTGGTATAAGAGGACCAACACCAAGTAAGCTTCCAACAGAGAAGTTACCTGTTGTCGAGTGGTAATCTATTAATACCAATATTTATTTGTTTATTTAAAATAGGTACATCTATAATAATAATATAACTATGGGCATTGTGTAAGAACTGGAAAAATAACGGCCAATTATATCAAAAAACGTTTTTCCAACCATAATTTTACAAATTTTAATAAATTAATAACTTGTTTGGAATTTTACCGCTTGTTTTACCTAAATCAAAAACGTTTGCATTTTTCCTTAAGTTGCATAATTATTTTCATATTGAGACATTGACCGTTAACTCATATTTAACATTACCTCGACACAAAATAATATGCAAAAATTGGGAATTCCATGTT
Source organism: Hyles euphorbiae (assembly GCA_023078785.2). Lineage (NCBI taxonomy): Eukaryota > Metazoa > Arthropoda > Insecta > Lepidoptera > Sphingidae > Hyles > Hyles euphorbiae. The sequence goes on along the minus strand of CM041031.1, from coordinate 14,485,544 downwards.
CCGGTTGTATTAGATGTTGTTTAAGATGGCGTCAAATTCAGGGTTTCGTGAGAAAAATGATTCATAATTCGAATAGGTATTGGATGCCTCTACAAATTACTGGAATCGATATTGATATTCACTATACAAGAATAAAGGGAAAACTATTTGTATTTCCGTGATGCAATAATTACGTCATGTAATCAAACTCTAACCAACTATTCCTTGTGTTTGAATAACTAACAAATAAAGCGACAAATATTTTTATAAAGATATATGTATAAAAAAACTATTTTGTTTCTCTGTAACGAGTGGACGATATTTCTGTGCGGTCTGTTTCTTTTGCTATTATGGTCAGTGGTACAACAAAGCCAAATTGTTTTATACTCAATGGCCATGTACTATAGCAGTACCTAGTACCCGCGCTAGGCCAGCATGGTCGACTATAAGACCCCTCTCAATCGGAATCTCGATTATAGAAGAGGCCCGTGCCCTACAATGGGACGTAAGTGGGCAAATAAAGATACTTTACTCTTTAGTTCCCGACTGTATTTCTTTTTTTGTCTGGAAAGCATCAGTAAAACAATAATCGTTGTTAGAAGCGATTTAATACAGTATTTTTTTGTCGCACTGGGAAATACTGTACGCTAATCAAATATATTTGATCGAAGAGGTTAATAATGATTTTAAATTTTGCATTCTATATGAAAAATAGCTGATGAGTAGGAAAGTAATATATGCTTTCTAATTACATATTTGCTACGTGTATCCAAACGATATTATCTATATTTCAAACATAATTACCTCTATTAAACTTGATAAAACCAACTACCTACTCAAGTTTTCGACATATTTTAGACTAATTATTAAAATTGGTAATATGGTTATTTTTATGAACAAACAAATCTAATAAATATGAATAATATTAATCTACCCACATACCTTTGATTTGTGTTGCTATTATGTAGCTTCGGTCTCGTGGTCTTCGAAATCCTCAATTCTTGTAGTGCTATGTAAAGGGAATAACACAATATTTATTTTTATCCCTCTGACAATGCCCAAATTAGGTATTTTTATAGCTTTTTAAATGCATGAATTTGCCTTTGAAGATAAGTACTACTATTAAATCCAAAGTTGCTACCCACCTGATATCCTGTCCCTCAAAACAATTTAGTTCGCATGAAGTCACATTTTGCGCACTACCAGCAACACGCGCGATAATGTTACAGATATAAAGATGCATGTTTGTTGGATATAAGCGGTGGTGTTCGCTCACCGGTTTAGTCTGATTGCAACACTCAGTCGACATGGAGGCGAGGACTTTACTTGTGTTTCTGCTGTCTGCCGTGTACATCGGAGCCGCGTTAGGTAAGCGAAACTTTTTAATTTTGATCAAAAGGCTAAGGAACATGTAGGCATACAGCCTTATTAGCCTTGATTTAGATTTTAAATTAGGAATCATAGCTGTCATTGAGCAGCGTTTTCTTTTTTTAAAAGCAAAGGAAAACGCATAATTGCTAAATAATTACTGAATTTTGACTGTTCGGTGTGTTAATTTATGGTCAATATTAATGAAATTACGGCCAAGTTAATAGTGTAAACAAGTTTGCATCGTACAATGTGTGACTACTGACCTGCTGCGTTATGTATGCCTGCAATAACCAGTGTACTGGAACAATAAACAAGCCAAATTGAACTTAATTAATATATGATTGCGGTGATTAATTATTTGCATTTAGTCAGTCATGTAATAAAAGAAACAATATTTTGCAATCCATTAGTTACTTAAGTTTTTGTTTGTTAATTAACAGCTGAGGAATGAGTTGGTTATTTAAGTGAAATATGAGGGGTTAAAGTATCATCAGCCCATTTATGTACGTCCCATTGCAGGGCATGGGCTTCCTCTACAATCAATCTCTTACAGTCTCTTTAACACAGAAATATCTCTAAATTTTGATTTGAGTTAATATTTTAAGCAATACAAAATGTACATTAACCTACATTATTATGACACAATACATGTAAGCTAAGGTCTAAAAATATACATACAATGCCTTGCTCAATTCGCAAAATGACGAAATAAAATCGAGCTCTATGACACAATGGGGTTATGTTTCTATGACTGCTTCTCTTAATTTCAACATTATTTTCGTCTGCAAATATTTACGTCTTTGCTTTGAGAGGAATCATTTTAGCCTGATCCAAGCTAAGGGAGATGAAGGATAAAAAGGCATGCTTTTTCAATGATGTTTTAATGATCCCTAGCGAAATAAGATAAATAATAAAAGTAATGAATACACGAGTCACAAAAAGCCTATGTCCAAGAAGAATAAGAGTGCATTCATCTGCTTCCTATTTACACATAAGAGTATATCCAGACTGCAAACCAAAAAAGAACCCAGGTGGTAGTTAGGGAATTCAGCCACAATGCAACTAAAGTTTTCAGGGTTTAAATTATTATTTTAGTTAAAACTATGTTTCATTATTACCCAAACAAAATAATATTTAAATTTGTTTTAAAATATTTTCGCTCCATTGCGGTATTTTTAGTCGCATTGTGTCTGTAATTACTAAAACTACCAACCGCCTTTGTTTTCCTTTTTTAAGTCCGGCAAATGTGTTTATGGCTCACTTAATGGTAAATGATTACCGTCTCCCTTAAACATACATACATACTCACGCCTTTTATCAAGAGCTAGGCAGAATGCTACCAGAACAGAAACATTTCGCCTCATTTATTCTATCCCACGATGTGATAGGGAGCAAACCTAACGCCATATTGGCCACAAATTCCTGACTCCCGGCTGATATTGATTAGAAAAATGCAGTATCACTTTACCCGCCATGGGAATCGAACTCGAGACCTAAGCATTGCAGTCATACCGTAGTTCAGCTAAGTTTTCACGGCAACCCATGAAAATCAGTGAAACTTAACTCATAGTCGCGTAAAAGGCTTAAAATAATAATAAAAAAGGAACTTTAAATGTTTTAAGAAGTATGTAATAAAAAATAATCGAAATAGTAATAAATGTAATTATTTTTAAAATGTCATGTGTATTTGAAGGAATTCAACTCAATGTACCTTATAAATTGTAAATTATCCCGTAGAACCTTATAAATCCTTTGTTGAAATTGTTGTAATAAAATCAAAAAGGACGGGTTATGCCATGCCTCCAGCAATCTCACTCACCGAACGAAATACGAAAACATTACGTCTCTACCTATGCAAACTCACTAGGTCATCGATAACCATCTGCTCCATATAGCCGAGTAATAATTTTCGAAAAAACTATAATTAACAGTTACATTTTTTCTGGGGATGGTCTGGCCCCGAAGCCCACATAAGTGTTATCTGTTAATCACTTGCACGGATAATTGGCCACTCATTAATCATACAGGTCACTGACCTCAGCATAAGTTGTGGCATTGAAAACGTGGCTATGGTTTTTTTTATTGTCTTTACTAGCCAATAGCTACTGTACTAATGAACTAAATCTTATTATATACTGCCTCGGCGGCGTAGTTTTACTACGGTACGGTTACAAAGCTGAAGTCTCTGGTTCGGACCCCGGGTCGGGCAAAGTTATATTGGATTTTTCTATTCATTATCAGCCCGGAATCAGGATTTGTGCCCTACATGGCGATATGCCCGCCCCCTATCACATCGTGGGACTGGACTTACAGGCGAAATGTGCATGTCTTGGTTAAACTAGAATGCCCCTCCTGGGAAAAAAAGTGTAAGTTTATGTATGTTCTTTTATATACTGTCTAAACTGGGCACTACGCTTTTTGTTTCTATTATTTGTTTCTATAGTAATAAATCGTGCAACATCTATAACCGTATGCAAATTGCATTGAGTTCAAAAAGATGAGACCATTCATATTTTTAAACGGATTATGTCAGTACAATGACTACTTATAAATTATACATTGATGTAGGTGTTTTTATTAAGTAAACAAAAAGGACCAAATTTTGATTTCTCAATCGGTATTAAGATCATAATATACATTCAACGTCCAAAATACACTCAGTATTAGTAAGATGCTATGTCACATCAGTAACAGGCTCAGAAATATTTATAGGTCATAAAAAAATCGATTCGGATTAAGGATCGAACCCACTATACGTTGTTATACAGAGATTTAAACGACTGAAGTTAACATGTGACCAAAATAAATAAATAAATACACCCAACAGTCACACACCATTTTTTTAACAAGAGTAAAGCTTAATTAGCTTCATTTTGATTTTCTAATTAATGTAACACATAGATCATATCCACAGAACAGGTGAATTTCCTATCCCATTGTAAACTACTAATAAAAATCCATGTTCAATAAAAATGAGTTTTCAATACAAGGTTTGTTTTTCTTTCTAAGATAGTTTTTGATATGGTCCGTGAACTATTTTAAATTTAGTTAGGGGTCCTTGACTGCAAAATGTTTAAGAATGCTCTAGACTCTAGAGTAATATTGTAAATAATGCATAACTATTCACAGTCACTTAAGAACCTTCCTTTTTTACACAGAAACGATGTTTCTAGAAAGCTTTATATTAATTCCGCCTCTTTTATGTTCAGTCAATGTAAAAAGCTACTCTGAATTTCACTTTCTAAAATTTGTTGTATATTTGAATATAACAGGAAAGAGTGCTGTCATCGTTTGCTGTACGGAAAGTACATGAATTTTAAATATTATAATGTCTCCTTGGGTATAAACTCTTAAGATTTATCTAAGCTTTGTAGGTTTATTACGCAAGAATAGCGATATTATCATTTGCTATAGGATGAAATGAAAAACAAATTGTACAATATTACATCACGGATCAACTTTACACGATGCATCTATATACTGAAAATAAATAAATGAATAAATAAATAATGATTCTGTGCATAAAAGATGGACAGATGACCTGACCTGCTTTGATGCTGCCTCCGACTAATCGCTACAGGTGTCCTTACATTCAACTAAAAATTAAGATGGTGACGATTTCTCAATTAGATCGAAGCTATTACAAAAATTGCATCGTTCAGTCTAGGATTCGTACTGAGGGCCTCTGAATACTAATATTGTAAAGAGCAATTAATTGACAATTATTAAAGTCTGTATAAATTCCATTGGCGTGTGGCGAAATTTGGAAAACCAAAAAAATATATATATTTTGAGGCATTGTTTGAAATATGTTTTAATACTCGTAATTTATTTGTGTTAACATTTCCAATATAATAAAATTTTAAGATAGTAAAACTGTTCCTAATAATTTAAAAACATCTTGACAAACTGCAAAAAATTTACACCAATGCATGCACACGCAAAAAATCGTAGACGATCTATAGATATGGTTTTACCCACCAATATATGTAGATATTCAACTGGACCAGCCAGATCGAAAGTGTCACGAATAAACTTCTATAAAAAAGTAATAATTACTTTATTGTGCGATATTCTTATCTGCATAATATGTAAATAAAATATTAATTAAAACATCGTAGACAATCTATACCTACAATTAGAAAGAAGAAGAAGCAAGAAAACAGATTAATTATTGATGTCAATGCGTTTCTGACATCACGCCGGATGCTTGTAGGTTAAACTTTATCAACATGTCGTTATCAAACTGGTCTTGGGTTTATAGCATTAGTTTCCTTAGACCATAACTATAAAACAATTAGGCGCATGTGCGGAGTAAATTTATATTTATTAGCGATTTTATTCGTTGACATAGTTAGCAAATAGTTAGTATTTATTTTGAGTACCTCTTTTGGGTAATGCAGGTAGATAAGTATTTATGAGGCTTGTAAAGACGTTCTATTTTATTTTTATGCAAATGGTTCAATGCCTAAATTAGACATATTTACGACCCTCTTCAAGAAGTTATATTTGTTTTCTATTTCATTTGTCTTTAATCACTTAGACAAAGTCCTCATTCTCGGTTAATTAGAACTTATTTTCTTTTTTATTAGAACATCCATCGCTATAGCCTTGTGCGAGTTTTATATAAAATTCAATATTTTTGTGGGAAGCTCTCGGTTTACAGTTTTCCAGATATTTCTCTTCATCATAATGGTACAATTATATATGGTAGAACTAGAAATACCTACAAGATTACTGACATATTCCGTTCAGAATTAAAACTACATACATACATACATAAACTCACGCCTTGTTCCCAGAAGGGGTAGGCAGAGGTGCCAGGGCACCCACATTTCGCCTTGTATGTTCCGTCCCACAATGTGATAGGTGGCGAGCCTATCGCCATATCGGGCACAAATTCCTGACTCTGGGCTGATACTGAATAGAAAAATCCAATATCACTTTGCCCAACCCGGGATTCGAACCCGAGACCTCAGCTTTGTAACCGTACCGTAGTACAACTACGCCACCGAGGCAGTCTAAAACTATAATTTTAATAATAACACTATAAAGCTATTACGAAACGTCGGGAACTTAAAAAATGTAAAATTAAACCAAATCCGCGATAAAATCCGTAAATAATAGTTTTATTTCAATGTGTAACATTCGCGTAAATCTAAGAAACCATTAAACACTATAAAGTTTAGATCTAGTCACACCCACCAGTCACTTAGCCTAAAATATCCTATTTACTAAAGACTGCACTCTCTTTTCCTTCTCTTATGTCCCATCACCCATGGTAATCAGTATGATACTACTGACATTTGTACTACTATGTAACATATTCGTTTAATTCTTAAGATTTATTATGTGTACAAAAAGAATATAAATACAAATAAATTATACTACAAAACCTTACTCTATAAAAACATTAGTTAATTAATTCACACCTAACATATTATGTACAAACCGGAGTATATCGAACAATATTTTTCCTGTAATTCATATCAGTAAATAGCATTGTCTGTGTGTCTGTTAAACGAATCGGTTTATTCACAATGACACAATGAAGAATTTTCTGTGAATTTCAGGTTTGATTTCAATAGCCTGCGTAAAGAAAACGAGTTTGAAAAATAGTATGCAAATAATATGTCAATTATATATTGTGGACATTGATGTGAAATATAAATAGTTTTAAAGATTTGCATTAAGAATATACTTAAGATAAATAATATAAATAGATATACAAATATCTACTTCAGATTTTACTATACTCGTAATATAATTATTAGTAATTGTACGATCTTTCAACCAGCTTTGATAGAACCATTGGCTGTCACTGTCCCATACAATCATCAACGCGTTTCGGTGGACCTTTAGGAGAAGCTAATTAATATTTATGTGTATCTACAGAGAATTTGCTCCTTAAATCTTAGGGACTACTGAGCAAACTTTAACAATAGTTTATTCCTCATTTTTCAGGTCAAGTAGCCACAATGTGCCAACCACTCGAAAGGTTCCTTGAGTGTGGATGCCCGAAGACTTGTCGCGACCCGTTCCCAGATTGCAAGGGAGTTTGCCGAACAGGCTGTTACTGCGAAGAAGGACAAGTCAGGAATGAAACCGGACAATGTGTTAAACTAGCTGACTGTCCCCCGCATAGTGAGTAATAATTGGCATTTTGTTTCCAACTCTTAGTTGTTTCCTCTTTCTTATTAATTTCGATGCGGGTTAAAGAGAAGCTAGTGTCCTTAAGTGATTTAGCGAGCTCCAGATTTTGGTCAAGTCTTTGCGTGCCACTGTTGATTGTTGGAGTTGCCGTAGCGAAGGTGTGAGAGTCTCAATTCATTTGCATTTGTTTGGGAAACTTCATAGTCATCGTGAAAAAATATTTATTTTCATTCTTCTGTGGAAATTAATATTGTAGAATCGGTTTTATATGAAAATTAATGTCAATAATACTCAGTGCTAACCCTAAAACTAACTTAAAAGAGTTGCGTTGTTTATAGCATTCTCATATAATAGCTCCAATTCTTAAAGAATATTTTAACATAAATAAATAAATAAATAAATAAATACACCCAACAGTCACATACATAGTCCTGACCCCACATTAAGATCAATTAAGTCTTGTGTCGTGGGTATCGGGAACTACGAGAGACTTTTCGGTCTCACAAACACCCAGACCCGAGACAAATACTTGTGGGCCTCACAAACATTTCTCTCGGTGCGGGGATCGAACCCGCGGCCTCTCGTTTCACAGGCGGCGTCTAACCAGCTGCGCCACGGAGGCTGTCTAACATGAGGGCTAAGTTAATCTAGAAAAGTTATTACACATTCATTTCTTTTTAAAACAAAGTATTTATGTATTTCTCATGCTTTTCGCCTAAGGTATCCACATATTTATCATTTATGAACCGACTTTTGTAGATGATAGATACTTAATTTGGCACTTATCATTAATAAACCTTCCAGAATACAAATTACCTTTAGAGGACGTAGATTGTCCAGAATTCGAGGAGTATAGAATCTGCGAGGCTTGTAACAAGACGTGCGAGAACCCAAACCCGATATGCCCGGCTCAGTGTTCCCGAGGGTGCTTCTGTAAGGAAGGCTTGTTCAGGGATTCCAACGGGAAGTGTGTCACGCTAGAGAAATGCTCCAAAAATATTCGGTCGAATGAAATTGGTAAAACATTGTCTTCTGGTTAAATTCTCTCTCTCTTTGCTTTGGTGATCTTTGACTTGGTTTCTGCTTGGTTCTGTTCTTATAATTTAATTCTAGTTTATTTAACAGCTTGAAATTTTTACGTTGGTTTTGTTTATATTACTTTTAAACTAGATTGGTGTTTGTTTTGAACTTTGTTTTGTTTGTAGTCTTCGCTTGACCATAATATCTGCCGCTATCAGCTTATCTTTTTTCTGATTGTGACTTTAAAACGACCTGTGCTATATTAATTCCGCAAATCAGCTTTTCCGTTTTCTTAGTTAAATGTGAAATTATCTAAAAATAATCATTCCTTGCTCTTCATTCAGTTTTGCTAAGACGTTATTAAATAAATTCACGGTCATTGTCGCAATTATTATTTGCACATCTCAAAAAGATATTGAATGACGGATATTTTCAACGAAAGAAACCTTGAAACTGTTCGTAGTATTTGAATCAGTAAAGACGCAATGAAGGTTAGTCACAGGTCTTTTGAGTAGGTATTATCTTAGTGTCACTAATTACGTCATCAATGAGATGAAGGTCTTTCTGACTTACAACAGCATCCGTACGTATCCGTATCAATATTGTTTATGGCTTTAACGTAGTAGATTGCAATTATTATGATAATTATTCGTGATAAATCCATATATAATGGCAGTCTTTAGTACATTTGCATTTAGTATGGCGCAGTTATTCACAGATTTTAAAAGAATGAATGATACAAAAAAAACAACAATTATCTACTTACTAGTTTAGATTTTAAAATTGTTTTTAAGATAATATATCAACATTTTTATATTCTGTCATGGTAAAGTGACTGCACTGCACCTGATGGTGAGCGCAAATGAATTTCAAAATACATCAGACAGCGGTCCCATGCCATTCGACACAATTTTTCCAAACTACAAAGCTTGGCCCTTTGACCCCAAATTAATTCTTATAAACGACTTTAATTTCTTGTTTCGTTGAGTGGTTGAGTGGTTCGGATGTCCGACAACTGTTTCTTATTCTTTTTCATTTTTATATTTAAATCCTGGTAACGTACTAACAATAATTAAGTAGTGAACCACCAGTTGTAGATGTTTCCTACCTGTTATTATTTAACCCAATGGAGTCAAAGCAAGGTTGCTTTTAAGAAGAGGTGTTGGATTTATTTTTGAGCATGAAAACAAATTATTCAGACATCAATGAGAAGTGTATGAACTTATATGAAGTTTATCAACTAACATTCTCCTAATTTCCAGGTTACGTCCCCCAACCGATACCATACCGTATCGTCTGCGGGCCCTACCAGAAGTACAACCGCTGTGGGACCTGCGAGAAGACCTGTAGCAACCCCAACCCCGCCTGTAACAACGTCTGTAAGAAGGGATGCTTCTGTGAGAAGGGGTATGTTAGGTCCCCCAGCGGAGACTGCGTTAAGTTAGAAGAATGCCCTTCAGGTTTGTAATGATGGATTATGTGATGTAGTTAGTGTTATTTTTAGGGTCGATAAAGAGGATTAAGAAGCAAAGCATGATTTGAGGTATTTTTTGGGATATAAATTAAATTTAAATTGACGAGTCTTTCTAAATTTACTTTTTTGAAGTCAAAGATAATAAAAAAGGATTTAAAAAAGTATTAATGATTTTTAAAAGCATTGCCACTTTTGTTTAATAATTAAGTTTTAAATTCTTGAAAGCAAGTAGTTTCAGAATCTCATAAACCATGCTATTTGTTTCTTAAACCACAATAGGTTGAATTTAATGCACGATGTTCTAATTTTAAGCAGTAGAGGTTAAACCGAGGCTCATGATTCATGAATGTGATCTGTAAAGGAAAAGAGCAAAGCTCTAAACATGAGAAATAATATTAGTCATAAATGTTTGCAGTATTAGAGGTGGAATTAAATATATAATATTTTAAATGTTCAACTTTATTTTCTTCTTCATTCTTATATTCAAGCAGAAGATTTTTGTCATCACATTAAAGAGAGAAAGCACGCAAACAGCGCTTCTACTGGCGGTAGAAAGAATTGGTATTTTTCAAAGTCCAAACAATTGACGTTTATAATGTTACGAATATGAATGCCACTAAATCTTGGTGCTAGACTATACTGAAGCCTTTGATATATTCTTTGTGTAATTATTTTGAATAATTAACTTTTGTGTCTTCTGTAACCTTTCAGTTGTATTTATAATATTCCTATTGTTGTAAATAGCCTCTCTGCAATCTCGCACACAAGGGAACTAAAGCACACTCTTTGATCTTTTAATAAATAAGCACTGTATGTAAATGACAATAAAATAATAATGTAGGTTTAGTAGCGTATTCACTGAATATTACATGGTAAAAATAATTCATATTCTGTTTTTGTTTTAATGCTAATCATCAATCAATTTAGTCTTAGTTATTTTTCTTGACGCAAAAGTCGAACCCGTGACTTCTCAACTTAAAAATTGGCACACCTCCTACTACGCCACAGATGCTGTCGATATTATAAAAATTACCATAAAAATATAAGAACCAGTTTTAAATGCTCACATCTCAGGCAGTTTTAAACTTATGTAACATCGTAAAAATACTTACGCAATTATATACTAAGTTGTTACAAAATAAATATGTGCAGTGAATACGAAGCTAAATTAATTTTAAGGTATTTATTTGTTAATATATATTCGTTTGTTGATAATAAAGTAATTGAAATACTTAATGTTGTCTTCGTCTCTCTTCCCTACCTTAGAAAACTTTAAGCACATCTGTCGTATTAGAATAACCCTAACTAAAACTTTTCTTTGTTTAAAGTAGATTTCTTTATCTTATGTTTATTTGGTCATAATCATAGGAATTAACGTCCTATTGAAGTTGGTATGGTAATAGCCTACATTTGAGAAATTCAACTTATAACTTACATATTCTCTTACTGTTGGTAGGTGCCACTACAATATCTATTTTTCCCGTCAAACAGTAGTGGATATGCACAGTTGTGTTTCGATTTGAAGGACATTGTAGCCAGAGTAAGTACTACTGGACATAAGTGTTGAGACTTAACATCTTATGTCTCAGGATGGCAATCATTGCCACCAGGCGAAAGGCATGATAGTCTCGCCATTCATCAAAAACTAAAAACAACCATTTATTTAGACTTCTATTGTGCTTTGTGGATTATAGACATGTAGGTACTTTACTTTGTTTAATATATATAGCAATTTGTAAGAATTTCTAGGGTGTGTAAAGTCTGCTGCACATTCCTGTCAAGCAAGGGCGGATCCAGCTTTTACGCCAGGGGGGGTCATATAGGTCATGTCAGAACACTGGGTCCGATTTCAATACTCCTATTCGTAATAATGACTTTTTAAAGTTTGTTACAGGCGTGATTTGTGAACACACACATACTTTTTTACTTTATTTATCGACATACAAAGAATTAAATGTGCTTATAAACTTTATCAACAAGATTATTAATAAATTTTGTAAATCTGTGGCCAGACCAGGGGGGGGTCATGACCCCCATGACCCCCATGACCTCCCCCCTGGATCCGCCCTTGCTGTCAACCCGCACTAGTCCAGGGTTAACTATATGGCCTACGGGACTCAGTCGTACTCTCGATTATAGAGTAAGCTTGTGCCCTACAGTGGAACGTATATTGACTAATAGAGTAGCTACAGGACATGTATTATATCATCTTACTATAAACTAGTGACTGGGTAAACACTTACAGTAGTTAGTTCTTTCACTACGCATCCCCTGCCTCGGTGGCATTGTTGTACTACGGTATTATTTCAGAGGTCTCGGATTGGGCAAAGTGCTTTTGGATTTTTCTATTCATTATCAGCCCCGTGTGAGGAATTTGTGCCCGATATGGCGATAAGCTTAAGCTCGCCCCCTATCACATCGTGGGACAGAACATACACGGTGAAATGTGGGTGTCTTGGTAGCACCTATATCTACTGTGAGTTTATGTACGGTCTTTTCTCTAAGATCCTCATTCCCATCAAATTGAACACTCTTTTCTCCAAGATATTCGTGTTCCCACCTTGTACCACAGCAGCTGAAGTAACCCAAGGCTCCACGCACGACCTGACGGTGGAAGACTGCTCCTCCGACGAGGAGTATTTATCCTGCGGCTGGTGCGAGCCGAGCTGCTCGGACCCTGCGCCTTTGTGTCCTGTGGGAGTGTGCACCAGGGGCTGTCTGTGCCGCCCTCCTCTCTTAAGGCATCGGAGCGGACATTGCGTGCAAGAGAAGCACTGTTTACCACGTAAGATATATATAAATAATGCCCAACAGTCACACAGTCTTGACCCCAAACTAAAATCGATTCTTGTGTCGTGGGTATCAGGAACTACGGGAGACTTTTCGGTCTCCTAAACATCCAGACCCGAAATAAATATTTGTGGGCCGCACAAACATTTCTCTCGGTGCGGGAATCTAACCCGCGGCCTCTAGTATCACAGGCGGCGTCCAACCGCCTGCGCCACGGAGGCTGTCATATATAGCCCAATTCATTGACATAAATATATGGACAGGGCGGAGAACGTAAATTGTACAGATGTAAGTTTTTTTTTATTGCATTGAATGGCGACACAAGCATGCCGTTTGCCTGATGGTAAGCGATAAGACCGCTCATGAATAGTAGCAAAACCAAATAACACTCTTGAATTACAAAGCAATGCTTGGCTTGGCTTTTAAATCAATGGCCCGATTGCGGTGAGAATCTTATACGATTAGCATAACTGCCATAGATTATCGTGTTCTGACAACTGTTTACACTGTGACACAATGCAACTTATTTATACCCTTACGATACTCGTATTTAAATGGGGCTATAGGATGGATTGTGGGTGATAGAAATATGTTAAAGTATGAAGATAGCGTAATATTTAATAACATGTTATATTGCCAGCGTTATAGTATAAAAGCTGAATTTTATATATGTTATTAAAACAACTATAAACAATTTTTTCCCTGGTATTCAGCCACTTTAGATGGTTCTTTCATCTTGCCAGAAACATTGAAGCTCATAACTTCCAAAGCAACCACGATAGGAACTTCATAATAGCTGATTGTGTGATGCCTATGTCAGAGGCATGCGCAAACAAACTTTCAGCTTTTATAAAATAACGAAAGTATGGCAGCCACGTCAATCGAACGCCAATTTAGAAAATATGTTAAGGTCAATGGGCCTTGGCCATCAAAGAGGAAAAGAGGTATTAATAGGGTATTTTACCATAAAAGGAAAAAAATCTAAAAATGTGTTAATACAATATAATAAGCATAGATCAGTTGGAGAACGTCAGTTTTAGATCTTAAAATACTGAAATCTTTTTTTAAATTCAATACAAAATAATCTGGTTTTTTAATCTGTTCGAAACAACATGAAATGTAGCCGCCATGTTAATGACGTCAAATCGCTTGGTAAACTTTGTCAGTAGGTACCAGTGACACTGGCAGTGTCACTCAGTGTCTGTCAAGAAACAGTTGACAGTCTAGGGGATATTTGTCATCACAGTTTGTCATCCTCCGATTTCAGTATTACTAATAAAGTATATTAGTTAATATAATATACGTTTAACGTTAACGTAATTATAATATACTTTCTACCATGGAAGCCGGTATCGTAGAGGGAAACACCACAAATTTACCGATAGTAAGCTCTATAATATAATTTCTCATATTTAAATCAGTTGGCACTGGAATCCATAATTTGTCCGGTGTTTTTACACTAGTATTCTTGCATTGAGGAACAGCACACCAATGATATTTAGAATAATAATTCATCATAAAATTTAAACACTTACGTCGTACACAAACACTTATTCGTAAACATACAAATAACATAACCACATTTGTTTACCAGACGATATGACGACATGACCATAGACCAAAAATGTCGTCCATTGCATAATTGTTTTTGTGAAAATACGCGCGAATTTTAAAAAAGTAAAATTTAAATGTAGTTTTAAGGTACTTAATAATCTCAAAAAAAAATAATTATTTTTTTAGTGGTTTATTAGCACGTCAGGATATAATTGAGATACTTTTCAAAAATTGCCGTAATACCCTATTCTTCAAATAAAATCAAAACTATTGCCTGGAAGTCTAGTGTGTAAGTGATTTTTCATGATTATTATCCACTCTTAAAACAAAAGATAAGTAGCATATTTATGCGTCCATATCTTCGAAAAATAAGGGGAGTACCTTATCGAACCTGCGACCTTCATCTCGGCAGATGATCTCGCTCCTAACTAGGCCATCGCAGATTGATAAAAATAACCCATAGTTCATAGTAATTACAAGGAAAGCACTACAAATCACCAGTCATGTGGGTGCTTAGTGCTTACTCATTCCAATAAATAATATCAGAATCCGTAGGGTTGGCGCAATCTGAAATGTTATCGAAAATAATCTAATTATTCTTTTATTAAAATCCTACATTTATTTCACGAAATATGTATCCTTCTTAATTATTATTTAATTTGTGCATTGGTCTTGACCAGCGCTAGGCGAGATGCTTACATTAGACGAGTGTCTCGTCATTAACATAAAAATAAATATTCTGAATCAAACATTTTGATAGCTCATTCAAAATCATCATGTGACATTTTTAAATAAAAATACAATAGGGAATAAAATGCATGTCATTTTTTTATATTTTTAATCAATTCTGTATGTTATTACATTATCGGAAAAATATATAAGTCTTTGAAAATATCAATCAAAAAAGTACAAAAAAATAATCAAAACTGCTATCAGTTTCGAAGCATTTAAACGCCATGTTGGCGCGAACTCGCTGTGACGTCAAAGGTCACGATATGAACAACGTAGTATTTGGAATAAGTTTCTTTGATGAATTGCTACAGAACTGTAATTCGTGACAAAATAATCCATTTTATTTAATAGTATAAAGAAAGTACAAAATAACGCATAAACAAACGTAAAACCACAAGCTAAAACTTCATAAGAACGCAACCATTGTCGTCACTTTCCTTTTCAAGCAATAGATCGCGTTTCGGAAAAAATGCGCGGCAAATTTGAAATGTCATTTTTTAATTATTTATTTTACCGATTTAGAGTTGATAAATTTAAAAAATATCTTTAAGGTATATTTCTATATTAATAGAGATTACAAAAAAAATATTTTGACTTATTTTGAAGTCCGGTCCATATTCCCTATTGGCTTTCTATAGTATTGTCCCTCTTCAATAAACTTTAAGATTAAAACTAGCTCAAATATTATTACTAAGGTAGCTGGTAGCAGCCCTGTAAAAAGAAGCAGTAAACTCGGCCCTTATGCGTTGAGGGCAGTTGAGGGCAACGCGTGCTCTTGAACTTTCCGACAGTTTCGAAAGGCGATACAAATAAGATGCGTTGCGCAGCCTCGCTCTACATTCTACAATGTCTATTGTTCATATTGACAGCTGCGCACGATGCACCATAGACAAGAACATAACTAGAGACTAGAGCAGTGATCCACGTACAACTGGTGGTCCCTGGAAGCATCCCAACCCCACGGCCTAAGGCAATCCTTAAAATTATTGGGTGTATTTATTATTATCATTTATGGATAGATAGCCCTTTATTAATTTGCATTTAGTTACTGTATCATAATATCACCAAACCAGCCAATTAGAGCGAATTAGAGACTATTTATTTATTTTACTAGACAGATTTTTTGTCAAATGGTCATACTTCACAAGAAAAAGATACAGATTCCAGCGATTGTGCTGTCAACTGACCGCACATTTGCTTTGTCTATATTACTCGTTTTAATTATAATTTCTAATTATATAAGAATTAGTATCCAATGTGGTAGAGCCACGCGGTTTTCAATCATGACACAGCACGCATGGACAGGCTTGTCTGGGATGGTACCACTATCTAACAGGATAATAACGAGAAGTGGCAGCTTTTTTGTCGCATTTCGATCGGTGAAAGTTGTGGTATGCCCAATGCACCTTTCCCCTTTCCATCCATTTTTCTTTCCGCTCCCACCCCGTTTTGATGGGGTGGCAACACTTCTATAATCCCAGCGTTGTGGATTTTCATAGGCGGTCGTTACCACTTACCACTTACCTGTATGCTTTCTCGGCGGACCTATTGTATGAAAAATTCTAATCGAATCACACTGGCACGACGTAGTGCATTCATCTATTACACCTGATAGCATGTGCAGTTCAGACTATTCACCAACGGCTGGCCTATTTCAGGCCGAATATACTCATCATAAATCCGAAACGCGATACATTTTTGAATGTCACCGTGATTGGTTTCACTTATAAATCAAGAGCCCGTGGCTGCCAGACCTTCGTAATTTTATAAAAGCTGAAAGTTTGTCTGCGCATGCCTCTGACGTAGGCATCACACAATCAACTATTATGAAGTTCCGATCGTGGTTGCTTGGGAAGTTATGAGCTTTAATGTTTCTGGCAAGAAAAAACCATCAAACTGTCTGAATACTAAGGAAGTATTTGTTTATAGTTGCCTTAATAACATATTTAAAATTCACATTTTATACTGTAACGCCGGCAAAATTTCATGTTATTAAATATTATGCTATCTTCAAACTTTAACCGTATATAATTTTGTCAACGTTATAATATAAAGGCTGAAGTTTATATATGTTATTAAGGCAACTATAAACAAATATTTCCTTAGTATTCAGACACTTTTGATGGTTGTTTCATTTTGCCAGAAACATTGAAGCTCATAACTTCTAAAGCAACCACGATCAGAACTTCATAATAGCCGATTGTGCGATGCCTATGTTAGAGGCATGCGCACACAAACTTTCAGGTTTTATAAAATTACGAAGGTCTGGCGGCCACGGGCTCTTTATCTATTAGTTTTCACTATTATTGACGGTTGGTATTTTACTAGCTTTATGAGCTTCGCGAATCTCACGCCTGAGTAAAACGCAACAATAACTTCATGTTCGATTTCTGTAAGTGGCAATGCCCGATCGAACCTGACCTACCTAAAGGTACTGTAGTTGCCATTCTTAGAAGGGTCTTCATAACACATATTATAGAGTATTCAGTGTTATAAAAAAAAACAGAAAATACACGATAAATTATTTACTTCTATGTAGTAGCGCCTTGCCAAGGTAGTAGACATCCTTAGAATATTGCAATATGAATCTATGAAAGATAGATGTTTTCCTTTATGATTTATTATTAAAAGAAGCTTGTTTGATAATTATTACAGTATATTAATTTTTACTACGCGCCGTATTCCAAAATTTACTGTGAAATTATATTTCCGCTCGTACATTTTTGTTAATTGGTCGTTTATAAATTTTAGATTGCGATCGCTATGAGTTCTGATCATTTTTAATGTCATTTTTTAAGACACCTATATATTTTACTAATTAATTGGCTATTGATACTTAAATTACGTAAAATATTGCCCATTAAACATACAATGACTGTAACTTAGCAGTAAGTAATTATGAGGCAGTAATTTATTGGTCCATGGGAGAGATGATGAAAGGCGAACTTCCATTATCTCTTAAACGAAAATTAATGGACGTATGCATCCTCCCCGTTCTAACATATGGCTCGCAAACTTGGTCTTTGACGAAAATTCAAAAGTCCGAACTCAGGGTTTGTCAGCGTGCGATGGAGCGCAGCATACTAGGGGTAAAGTTAAGTGACAAAATCCGAAACACCCACTTGCGCTCACAAACCCAAATCGTAGATGTAGCTTCGAGAGCCGCCAAGTTAAAGTGGCAGTGGGCCGGTCACGTCTGCCGCATGCACCCAAAGCAGTGGGCAAGAATTTGCACTGAGTGGCGTCCCGAACACCCAAAAAGACGACGCGGCAGACCTAGGCGTAGGTGGAGAGACGAAATCGACAGGTTTCTTCAGGATTGGCCCCAAATTGCCCAAGACCGCACAATCTGGAAGGAAAGGGAGGAGGCCTTTGCCCAGCAATGGGACACTAATGGCTGATAATAATAAAAAATAATTTATTTCCTACTTTCAAGCACCAGAATATTTTTTTAAATTATTTAGTGTTGTTTTTATCACTCTCGCTCAACAAATAAATAACCAACAAATACACTGCGCCTGGTGGTATTTGCGGAGTTATGTACAAAGAGCATTATCATAAATTCAACAATGATGGAACACGGAATTCATCAAACTGCTACACATTGATGATAAAAATTACCAAAACATATTGTTTTTTCTGACTCACAGTCATTAATTTTTATTTGTATATTTTATTTATTTTATAGATTCAGGTATTTTATTATTTATTTATAGATTGTTTGTTTCTATTTTTATATTTTAGCCATAGTTTTGTGTATAGATGATTATTAGCTTAAAATTGTTTATAATAATTTCATGTAGACGTCTTGGCACACGCTGTATGTTCACAATGTAAATGTTTATTATAAAATAAAAACTAAATTTGTATAACAGATAAATGCACGGAGCCGAACGAAGAGTATGTGTGTCGGTACGGTTGCGAGCCTCGCTGCGACCGGCCGGTGTGCAACGCGCGGCCCCGGCGCTGCGCCCTCGGCTGCCACTGCAAGCTGGGCCACCTGCGCGACATCGTCACAGGCCTGTGTGTCACCAGCGAGAACTGCACCAAATACAACAATAATCTTACTATCAAAAATTAACTGATCAATACCATGTAATCTTTTTAGATAAATAGCGAATAAATTATGTAAATCTGATCGTATTTTTTTTATTTTAATTCATTTAGTTATTGTCAAAGACTTAATAAAAAATACTCCCCGGCGGGGAATCGAACCCCGGTCTCCCGCGTGACAGGCGGGGATACTCACCACTATACTACCGAGGATGTTGTTTGAATATACAAAATAGGTAGATAAAAGATCCTTTTTACATCTATATACGTGTAAATCTACGTAAACTTAAATGCAGTATTTGCACAACATTTCGCCTAAAAATTATATTGTAAAAATCTTCCATAGGAAAAAACAATGATTGAATTAAATTTATAATATAAATGATTTTTTCTTTCATATTTACCGTAAAATATTTAAAATTCAAAATTGTCAGTAAATTGTAATATTTAGATGCAATAGAATAACTATTGCACTTAACACAGTTTCTGAACGAAGGCAAACTGCCATGTAACTTGTTTACTACAATCGTTTACATTTCATGAAAATACAAACAGGTATTTATTGAATAATGAGTGAGAAACTGAAGGAGCTGCGTGAAAGATCGCAAAAGAGGAAAAAATTACTAGCGCAGACGGTATGTTGTGTGCATATATTGTCATTTATTCATAACCTCAAACCTGGTTTCAATTTACACAATATTTCTCTTATAGTTGGGTGTTTCAAGTGTTAGTGAGCTAAGACATGCATTGGGCTCGACATTGGACATGCCTGCGAAAAAGCAGGCTTTACCAGGAAATGGTAACGACGGAGATAAACCGACATCGAAAGACCAACTTGATGGATTGGTCTATACTGACTCTTCAACGTTTTTAAAGGTAACCTTTTTAAAATACAAGGTTATCTTAGTATAATTATCACATTTTGGTTTAAATTTTCGTACAGAAAAGTATAAGGGACATGCATCTTCTTAATTTTAGTGATTTGAAGTGGTTAGGTAACTAATTACTATTAGATGGACAGAATATAGTAAAATCAAATTGTATTGTATTATATCAGCCAATTTACCTCCCACTGCAGGGCACGGGCCTACAAGGAATAGTATCTTTGTATCTTATATTTTGTATGTAAACTCAATCTGCTGTTTTATCATTATCATGAATAATGAACAAGTGCTCAGTAGTATCATAGTAAAAAAGTACTAATCTTCTCAAGAGTAATGGATGCACCGCTGCATAATACATTTATTCATCATTAAATGTATTATTTTCAAACTATGTTCTAAACCTAAAAAATATATAGTGTGTATCAAGTTATATCAGTAATATTTGTTTATAATAAATATATTTTCTTGTTATAAAATAATAATAATCTTATAACTATATCTCCAGGGGACACAATCATCGAACCCCCACAATGATTACTGCCTATACTGACTATACTGACTCTTCAACGTTTTTAAAGGTAACCTTTTTAAAATACAAGGTTATCTTAGTATAATTATCACATTTTGGTTTAAATTTTCGTACAGAAAAGTATAAGGGACATGCATCTTCTTAATTTTAGTGATTTGAAGTGGTTAGGTAACTAATTACTATTAGATGGACAGAATATAGTAAAATCAAATTGTATTGTATTATATCAGCCAATTTACCTCCCACTGCAGGGCACGGGCCTACAAGGAATAGTATCTTTGTATCTTATATTTTGTATGTAAACTCAATCTGCTGTTTTATCATTATCATGAATAATGAACAAGTGCTCAGTAGTATCATAGTAAAAAAGTACTAATCTTCTCAAGAGTAATGGATGCACCGCTGCATAATACATTTATTCATCATTAAATGTATTATTTTCAAACTATGTTCTAAACCTAAAAAATATATAGTGTGTATCAAGTTATATCAGTAATATTTGTTTATAATAAATATATTTTCTTGTTATAAAATAATAATAATCTTATAACTATATCTCCAGGGGACACAATCATCGAACCCCCACAATGATTACTGCCAGCACTTTGTAGACACTGGACAGAGGCCGCAAAACTTCATCAGGGATGTAGGACTTGCTGACAGGTTTGAAGAGTACCCTAAGCTCCGGGAACTTATTAAGCTAAAGGATGACCTTATAGCTCAGACTGCCACACCGCCCATGTATTTGAAGTGTGATCTAAAGGTATGTGACTGTTGCTATGACTATTATATTCATACACTTATATGTGGTTACATATTTAAGGTTTACTGGTGTATAGGATGCCGCCTGAGTAGATACCACTGCAATGTATACATTGACGCAAGATACGGGAGATATATATATCTCCCGTCAAACAGCTGTGTAAATGCATTATTGTGTTTCGGTTTGAAGGATACTGTAGCCAGAGTAACTACTGGACATAATGAGATTTCAAATCTTATGTCTCAGGATGATGAGCGCAGTGGAATGCCAAGCATTTGAAATTCAAGGTGCTGTTTGGATTTGCTACTGTTTATGAGCAGTTATATCGCTTACTATGAGGGAAATGGCATGCTCATCTCGCCATTCATAGTCTATAATGCCGCTACAATAGCAATAAAAAGAATAATTGCATAATGGTATGGTCCCATTGAAATTGAATAAAAACATATTATGTCTATACTATAAATAGAAATAAAATATGGTGCAATGCCCTTGATGGTTACTGCATTACCCACTTTTGTGTCTGCCTACTTGATTTACAGAATTCATAGAATACTACAGTTGCGGGTTGGTTACTTTGACATATCGCACCCTCGGTGCAACAATGTCACTTATGCAAAAATTGCAAAGGTTGGAAGGTATAAATAAATATCTTATATTTTTTAGAATATTACGTGGTCATAATTTTTTTAACGGTAAATTAAAAGTTGATAATGTGATAGAAGCTGTTCAACTTGCCTATGTCTTGAAATATCATATTTTTATACGATGTCAAAGTTTCAAATGCTTTTCCTGAAAAGTTGCATTTTTGCAAAAGTGACATTGTTGCACCGGGGGTACGATATTATCTTATAATTTATATCCATACGCTACTTGGGCAGATACAGTTTAACTATACAACCTTTGACAGCATATTTGCATAATTTCGTAACTATTTTATTTTTCATGTCTCCAGACTTTCGACCTAAAGCAGATGGGTAACAAGTTTGACGTGATACTGGTGGAGCCCCCGCTCGGCGCCGGCTGGAGGTGGCAGGACGTGCTGGCCTTGGACTTGCAGCAGATAGCACAGGCCAGGTCTTTTGTGTTCCTGTGGTGTGGAAGCTCAGAAGGTATGTTCTTTAACGCATGACAAGATATTTACTGCTTGGTCGAGTGGTTGGTTAAAAGTCTGAACTTTTAATTGAGAAGACAAAATAAATTATTATATGAACCTTGAATATTTTTGCAAACTTCTAGTGTAATGAGACTGAAAACTGACATAGTTTATGATATCCATGACAACAGTAGTGTTTCTTGCCCGCTCTTCTAGTGAACTGCTTTTTGAACTGGGTGGTAGATGAAAAAATGACTGGATCTAAATGATGCAGAACATCCTACTGGATTCAACAAATTATTTTCATTTTCTCTTATACATAATATATCTTATATTAGGGGAAAAGGTCTTACACTTCGATCAAATATACACTAGATACACAGTTCCCTGTAAAAGTTCTGTTAAAAAGTGGCACCAATGCATGACATGAAAAAAAGTAAACAAAAAGATCACATATTCCAAATATATTAACACAAATTCCACCTTATTCCTGGAGCTTAAAGTAGCTTTTCACATAATATTGTCTAAAGTTCTGCGACGTTTTAGAAGCAACGGCCGGTGCGTGACTGAAGGCGAAAGAGTGCTTAAAGCACTCTTTTTTGGTGCCATTTTCTAAGCGCTCGTGTTGTATCTAGTGTATATGTGATCGAAGGTCTTACAAATGAGTTTAAGTAATTTCTTTACATTTTACAAGAATATAAGTATTCTTCCAGGCCTAGACATGGGCAGGGAATGCCTTAAAAAATGGGGATTCCGTCGCTGCGAGGACATCTGCTGGATAAAAACTAACATCAAAAACCCAGGACACTCGAAAAATCTAGAACATAATGCAGTGTTTCAAAGAACTAAAGAGCATTGTCTGATGGGAATTAAGGGTACTGTCAGGAGATCGGTTGACGGGGACTTCATACATGCTAATGTGGATATAGATCTGATAATTTCCGAAGATCCTGAATTCGGCAGTACTGAGAAGCCTATTGAGATATTCCATATTATGGAACACTTTTGTCTGGGACGGAGAAGGTAAGAATAAAATGTGAAAATCTATTCGTATTCGACATTATTTGACAGCCTTTGTGGCGCAGTTGGTTCGACGCCGGCAGTAAAATGTGAGAGCTCGGGTTCGATCCCCGCACCGGGACAAATACTCGTATTTGTATGATTCATAGGTGTTTGTTTCGGGTCTGAGTGTTTGTGAAACGGAAAAGTCTCTCGCAGTTTCTGATACCCATAACACAAGATTCGATCTCAGTGTGGGGGTCAAGACTATGTATGTCACTGTTGGGACTATTTATTTATTCTCTAACATTGATAGGTAATTAATATATCAAAACTTGCTTTGTTTCAGAATTCACCTATTCGGCCGCGATTCGACCATCCGTCCGGGCTGGGTGACCATTGGACACGAGCTAACCAACTCGAATTTCAATGCGGAGCTGTATTCCTCATATTTCTCTGAAGGCAGGGAGAGTACTGGATGTACGGAGAGGATAGAAGCTCTGAGGCCTAAAAGTCCCCCTAACACGAGTAAGGGGGCGCGGCCGAGGGGTCGCGGCGGGTTCAGGGGGCGGGGCAGAGGCCGAGGGGCTATTTAGGACCAGCGGAATTCTCGAAAGAGAATGTCTCGTCTTAAACGTGATCGGTGATCCCGGTCTAGACTTTAAGTGACAAAATGCCTAAGTTGATTTTGCCAGTTTCCAATAAGAGAATATGCTAGGGAAAATAAAAATGTATTAGTTTGTTGACATGACAAAATGTAACCAGCTGACTATCCTCAACACATATATTTTTAGTTAGCAAGTGTCAATTACATGAATATAAATAGTATATAGTTGATTATATTTTGTCAGGAGTTCTAATGGATAAGAGGCATGCTTGTGTCTACCGAAATTTTAATAAAATATTGTAAACTAGAGGACGAATTTTTCAGCAGTAAAAATATGTGTGAATTACGCAAGAAATTTAATTCTTATATCATTGGCTAGATATTTACAATTATTTACTCAGTTCCTTTAAAAAAAATACTACAAAAACTATTCACGACAATAGTGGCATTTGTAGCATTTTTCCTGCTATCTGCAATTTGGAAATATTTAGTTGATGATATTGGAATTTTATTTGTAATACAATTTTAATATGACAATCCATGTTTTGTAGTGCATAGAAGGATCAAGATATTATTTCACGCTGTGTCTATTAAATTTGCCCCAAACAAACTCCGTAAATCTTCCTAAAATTTACCAAGGTATCCATTGCCGTCGTCCATATGTCATCACTCGCGATGTTGCGCGAAATCGTTACACGCCAATGTTACAGGTTCTACGATTGGATTGGGCATATGATACCTAATAACCAGCTATATGGAGGCATTAATTTTATTTATAGCTTTGTGCTGTAAAACCCATTTCACTTGTGACACAATTGGTATTAAATGGAATCTGTTGACATACTATATAGATCTATGTATTGGTTTAGATAGGCAGAAATGTAAAACTTTATAGATAAATAAATAAGACTTTTTTACAGTATGGTATGTAATTACTTGTGCATCAGAGACCAATTATCTATTATGTGAGTTTTATATGCATTTGAGTCAACAAGAATCGTTCTTATGGGTATTTAGTATCAAAGAAAAATAAAGGCGCCTATTCGAATCCTGAATATATCCAAGAATGCATATCTACTTGTACGAGAAGCCCAATGAGTGTTTAGTGTGCCCAGGGTAATACATATATCTTCAATACGGCGCCTAAGATTAAAAAAAAATTTAATACCTTGACATTGCCAGAATCAGGCAAATACTGAAGGGGTATGGTGGCTTGTTGATGGGTGTAAAACAAGAAGATATATCTTTTTCGGCTTAGCAATTTGACCTAATTGCTTCTAATAAGCGTGTAAAATCGAATAAGTAAATGCATTTTCATTACTATGGTCTTTCATAAATTTATTTGTGATGAAACTACTAATTTCACGAGAAATATTTAAGGTTTCTCAAACTGGCGTAAAATACTCTATAAGTCAAAGTATTTTTGTAAATACAATAGCACTTGTAACAAATTGCAATATTAAGGCAATTTTGCTAAATAAATTATTTAAGTGGTAGCGAAAATCGAAAAAGAAAAGAGTCTCGGTTAATATATAAAAAGTTACCTAAAATAAGTCAGTTTCGGAACGAGAAACTTATTGGTGAAAATGCGAGTAAACAGACTCAGAAATGAAGAAATGAACCAAAATAAAAATTCTATAAAAGCATATCCCGATTCCCGACGATAGTGAATATTCAGACCCAAAACAAGCGCACCCAATATCAAAAAATAATGTAGACAAAATCTATTACATTAGGTACTTTTACATTTATTTTAGAGCGTTTTTCACGGTCACATTTTTGAAACTCTTATTGTACTAAAGAGCCTATCCTTAGTTTATTAAACATTGTGTGAATTATTATTGTATAGATATGATTCCTTTTAACTCAGCAGCACTTTAACTTTTAACCAGGAAGCAGCTAACAATGACTCAAAAACTTTAATTGTAACGTAGTGTGA
This sequence comes from Hyles euphorbiae, assembly GCA_023078785.2. NCBI lineage: Eukaryota > Metazoa > Arthropoda > Insecta > Lepidoptera > Sphingidae > Hyles > Hyles euphorbiae. The sequence continues at coordinate 14,459,601 of CM041031.1, read as the reverse complement.
AGAGGCATCTTAGCAGGCTTATTGTATCAAATGACAAGGGGTCAGGTGCAGTCTGATGCCATTCAATACTCTGCTTGGACAGCATTTGCGCTTACCATCAGGCGCAGTGTAGTCAATATACCGGGACATTTAAAAAATCTTTCTCGGGACTAAATTATTTTACAATTTTGGATTCTAGATTTTTTATATTGTTTTTGTGCATTCGGATCGATTAAGCGCGCTAGTTTGTTTTCATTGAGACTAAGTTGCCTCATGGCGTAAAAAATATAAATCGTGATTGGTTGCGTTTGCTATTATTAAATTGGGTAATGAACCACATTTGTCGGGACTTCCCGTGATAGCCTGTTATGTTATTCAACTGACGTAATCATATTTTTAACCAATCAGAAATCCAAGCCTAAATCGCGGTATAGAAATGTTTTATACCCTACGCATATATATATGAGGAAAAGCTTAATTCAGTGTCCTCCTCTGGGTAACTTCATTGACCGACCCCTGTCGCGGATAATCCCGTGACATCGATCTCTGTGGGTCCCGGACGCTGAAAATTCGAAACATAGGGCCAAATACTGGAAAGCCAATTAACTTTTAACTCCGATTAACTAGCTCTAATGACCTGTTAAATTGATTCCAGTTAAATATAACTTCGATTAAACCACTTAAGAATTAAATATTTAATGGGGCATTATTCATCCGATTCGTATTCTCGAAAGCAACTTAAGAGTTTGACAGCTGTCAAACAGTCAAATTTTTAAGAATTTCTAGTTTTAAGCAGCCGTCGTCTTAAGGCCGCCTGCGACCACTCTTAACTTTCAATTCTACATAAAATTTACTAAAATGACTCTCGCTTCGGTTTCATCGCTGTCTGATGACGATATAGCTTCATCAAGGCGAATCAATCAAAAAAAAAATCAATGCTTTTGACAAATACAAAGAAGAAAACATTCAAACAAAGTGAGGTTCCGCCTGAAGAAAGAAACTGTTCTGCATCTGTGTTCCTTGCTGGAGACAAAATAGAACCCACTACAAATAGAAGACGATTGATAAAAACTTGCGACCAACTGTTACTTGCTTTATGATATTCTACGACAGGCAGTTACCAGAAGATTATTGGAGATGTATTTCATGTGGAACAGCCGACTGTACAACACAAAGTTGCAGCAGAGTTAGTTAAACTACAAAATCGTGGCATGGAAATTCCCAACTAACAACAACAATGCCATATTGCGAATGATGTCTATGAGATCGCAGGAGTGATTGAAGTTATAAATTTCATACATATAAGGATCAAATCTCCAGGTAATTTCTACTTATAATAATGTATACATAACTATTAAGCTTTTACATGTACACAAATATATGTTTTCTTATCCTATTTTAACTAAATGTGCTTCTAAAATGCCTAGCGTATTTTATATTGTGTAGTAATCATTTAGAGTATCCCTTTTTACTGTACATAATATTATATTATTAATCATAGAATAGAATAATATATTATGCACAGTATAAAGGCACACTCTAAATGATTTCTACACAATAATTTATATATATATGCTTGTTGGAATCAAAACATTTAGCAGGTAATTGGCTCTTCCCCAGCCCACTGTACCCCATATAACCAAGCTCTCTAAATAGTTGTAGGGCTAAATATATAATATAATATAATTAATCATACAATGATTTGTACTGATTGTAGCTATTCAGTATAAACTGGAACAATGTTCAACTACAATAGTAGTTTCCTATAAAGAATTCAATTTTATGAATATATTTTTTCAATTTACATAAAATTATTTGTAGTTTGAAATAAGAATATTTGCTAGAGCTCTAATTTTTATTATCTTGTTTTTAGGAGGACCACAAGCAGAAACATTTAGAAACAGAAAAGGCCATTTTTCTATAAATGTGCAAGCAGTCTGCGACCCTAACTTGAGGATAAGAAACATTATAGGCCGATGGCCAGGCGCGGTGCATGATAGTAAAAATTTCAATGATTCTCCTTTATGTGCATTTCTGGAAAGGGGAGACTGAAGAAGCTTACAATCAAGACCATACTAAAACAAGAAACCCAGTGGAGAGGGTCTTTGGTTTTACAACAAAGATCTTCTTGTCTGCAAGTTGGGCTATAAGTTTTTGAAAATTAGCTTACTATTATAGAGGCATGTGCTGTGTTACATAATATAGCATGTTCCCAGAATGATCATATATTGGAGATTGATCTTTCTGAATCATTTCCACCAGCTCCACATAGTATAACCAATGAAAATGTTGCAACAAGGAATAATATAATAAAATACATATTTTAAACCGTACAGTGCATTTTATTGAATTACCATGGAATGAATACAAATAAAAATGAGTTATGTTTTATTGTAGTATATTTATTTTAATAACAGCATTAGTACATATTATATTTTTTTAATTATCTACATTTCTTTAGATCTGTCTTATATATATATATCTATATTCCTTTATAAACACAAAATAATAACAATTATTTTAACATTAATTTAAAACTAAATTAATAAATGTACTATTAAAAATGTACAATAGAAATATAATATGACATTTTTTAACAATGAAAATAGGTGAAATAAACAATTTATTTTATGTATTACATATTAATTAAAATTCATAACATTCTTCAACTTTGATTTAAAACACTGTTTTCTGATGCAAATATTTCTTCCTTCACACAATTTGTCTCATTCTTTTTTGTATATTTTTATATTACATACTCATTTCAAAAGGGTGTGTATTGTCCAAATGATTTGTTGTATGCATGATTTCTATAGCGTTACCTGCAAAAGTGTTTATGTTAAAGTATGTCATAATTTTATATATCTCTTTTTATTTTTCATATATATTTGTTGAGCTTACTTATTTAGTCTATAGCTGATATACATGGCACTATATATATGAGCCATATTTCTTGGACGGTCTTATTATATAGGTACACATTGAATATTTATGTACTCCACTCCAGCTCCTGAAACAAAGGATTATTTATAGTTATACACATTGTACCATACTTTATTTTCCATATTTATTACATAATACTACTATATGAGGAGGAGATAATATATAGGAGGCATAATATGAGAGAAGCCTATAGGTACCCAGCAGTGGGATCCTACAGGCTGTAGATGATGATGATGATTTAAAATGTGTGAATAATCGATTCATATTATATATTAAATAGTTAATTATCATATAAATTCGTTAAAACTTAGAGGAATACGTGTATACTTACCTGTTTATAATATCCAGCACAGCTTCTTTCTCATATCGTATTTATTTACATAGTCTTCTCCATTTGGTACTTAGGTGGTTCTGCAGCCGTTGTTTGGTATTTTATATACCTATTTATTGAAAAGATATTCCAAAAACTAACTTTAAAACCGAGTGCAATTGTAAACAATAAATAAAATAAACAAACATCATAATATTTTTAATAAACTCGCTACGGATATAGGGACATAAGTTTTTTCACCCACATGATTTTATTAACAGATTTTTAAAATAATAACATGGCAATATATAATATAGCTTTAAACATAATCGTAACAAAAGTAAAAACGTTACAATGATTCCTCATATTAAATATAAAGGGTCAAATTTCCAATTTAGGGAAATCATGTATGAAGAATATTGCGTCAAATGGAACGTTTATATTTATACAATAAAAATTGTAACTGAAAACAAACTTTTCGTTAATCTGTGGAAATTTAGCTGGATGTTTGCTGAGTAGACCGATTTATGAGATAAATGGCTATCCAGTATTTCATTTCGAAATTTAACAGAACCTCAAAATAACGTCATATCAAATGAGTCCGGTGGCTGAGTAGCAATCCAGTATTTGGGGGATAGATAGCCAACTCAAAACCCCTTAACATTGCCTTGCCTGGGAGTGAATTTAGTTTAGCGTCCGGGACACTGCAGCGATCGGATGTCGTGTAGATGGGATGTTGTTAGGATCAGCGACTCGTGGCCTTGTAATCCCGAGGCCAGCCGTCCCTCTGTGCGCATTGGCAGGGGCGCGGCGTGTTGGAAGATGGAGGAACCCAGGGGAGGCGTCTCTTAACAAACTATAAAACCAATTGCAAAGCTCTAAAATAGCTGAACTGCTATGAATCCCTTTTTTCATTTTATAAATGCATGTAGACTGTGTAGAGTTCACTATTCAGTATAGGTTATATATAAAGGAAACACAGTTTGATTTCCGACAGACACACTATTCGTACGGCGCACCAGCAGCAAGTGTCCGGTGAGTGCAGGCACTGCACTCACCGCACCCTCACCACTACCGCTCGCCCCACTAGTAGATGTGTCATCATTTACTTATATGTTACATCTACCTTTTACAAAATTTAAAAAAGTAGAATTAGTTTTTATAGTCAAATATTAAAATGTTCAACATCATTTAGATTCAGTCATTCTTTTATCTACCACCCGGTTCGGAAAGCTGTTTTCACTAGAGAAGAACGGGCAAGAAACTCTAGTGTTGCTCTTTTCACAACTCTTTTTTTTTTACAAATTAGTTTATCAAAACATTCATCGAACAATATTAAATTCAAACGCTATGTATGTTATATAATATTAAACACATCACTTATTTATTTTCGACACTTGCTTCGTCATCGGTGGTGTCGTTATTTGAAGAATTATCATCACCATCTGTGCAGACTACTCACTTTCCTTCAACCCTCTTGGAATGTACTATATTTCTACGTAACCGTTCTTATAATATTTTATTTTATTTTATTCGGAAAACAAACAGTTATATATCTAGGTAATATACAATATTAAAATTACAATTAACAATTAACATGTTTTCACATTTTATAAAGCTTATTACTACTATATGGTCGACAACTTGTTTTTCTTCACTGTATATTAAACATATACCTTCTCTCCAATATCAATATTAGATTCCGTTGCTTGCCTCTTTCTATCTGTGTATTCTTTTCCTTGTTTTTCGTTAGAGTATCCCTGTCTCTTGCTTCTAGGTCAGTAAACTAAACATCAACAACGGAAGGCAACTTATCTCTAAACTGACGCCCGTAGTTTTTTCAATATATCACGGTTCTGCTTCTCAACTTTCCCATTTTGTTGAGGCCAATAAGGAATGCTATGGTCCAACCGAATTCCAAATTCTTTGCAACAACTACAAATTCGGTATGAACAAACTGCCAACTATTGTCAGCGGTAATACCTATGCGAGCCTAAACGAGGAAAATCTCTTTATCATGAATCGATGAAGCAGAATCGAGACATACATATATAAACTCATGCCTATTTCCCACAAGGGGTAGGCAGAGGTGCCAGGACACCCACATTTCGCCTTGTATGTTCCGTCCCACAATTTGATAGGTGGCGAGCCTATCGCCATATCGGGCACAAATTCCTGACCTTGGGCTGATAATCAATAGGAAAATCCAATATCACTTTGCCCAACCCAGGATTCGAACCCGAGACCTCAGCTTTGTAACCATACCTTAGTACAACTACGCCGAGGCAGAATCGATGTTCTTAGTAATTTTGATTTCTTTATATCTACTAAGATAATCTATAATAGTAAAAGATAATGGCCGATAGGTAAAGGTACGAGATAGTCTATGGCTGTATCAACCCAGGGTTGATTGGCAGTTTTCTTCTGCGCATGAGATTAGGAGAATTTGGAGCGGAAACCAGAGTGCAACCCTTGCAAGCTCATATATAATGTTCAGCATCTCTATCAATTTTGGGCCTAGGCACTTTTAGAACGTAGTCTTATTTTCATAGCTACAATGCCTGGATGGTCTTCATGAGCAGCTGTTAGAAAGTTTGATTCAACATGATGGGATAACAATTTTATTCTCATGTAATAGTAAATTGCCTTGAGAACGAAGTTCCTGCACAAAGACCTTATAAGCGTTAGCACTCTGGTCCCAGCTGTTATATTTTCCGTTTCTGACTAACTTTAGCTCTAAAGGCTCCCTCGCAAACTATTCTTGACTCATGCAAGGTAACTCTGCTACAGGTCGATATTGGTCAACAACAAGTTCGAATAATTATTAACATCAAAAGCTGTGGTGACTTATCACCCACAGTCTTGACACAGTATAGACCACTTTGAAATTATTTTTATTTTATTTATTTACCCACTTTGTACAAATTAATAGTACAGGCAGACTTAATGCCTAAGGGCAATATGTAATTATATGACTGTAAGCGCAAAACATTTTTTTGCACACGGCTTAGAGTCAGGTCCAAATATCACCTCTAATCGCTTGTGATCACTGACAAGTTCAAAACTATCTTTCCCAAATAGGTATGTATCAAAATGTTCCACCACCCAAACCAACGCAAGAGCTTTCTCAGTCTGACAATACCGGTTCTCACGGTCTGTCAGATTTTTTATTGCTGTATGCAACAATTTGAGGCCCGTTAGTGCCATTTTGGACGAGCACAGCTCTTAAACCGACTGGACTAGCATTGGCGAAGGCTTGGGTACAGTCAAGCGGATCGTAGTAGCCTAAGGTCTTAATTTGAGTCATAGCGCTTTTCGACCCCTCAAACGCCTATTTTGTTTATCGCGCCAATAGAATGATATTTACACCTTTGCTTTGTTTTAGTCTTTGAAGTTAGCGCAAAGGTTCTGTCCAAGTAGCTAAGTTAGGGATCCATTTTCCTACGTAATTACTTAGCCCTAAAAAGCTTGACACTTCTCCCGTAACTTTTGGTTCTCGAAACAATTCGATTGCCTTTACATATTTGTCTAAAAGGCTTAGGTCCCTCGGAAGATAGCTGATGACCAAGAAAATCTATTTGATTTACTCGAATGCACATTTTGTATCGTTTAACAAAACTTTGTAGTCTTGTGCAAGGCTCGGCCTCATTGCTACCATAAACGACTATATCACCCATAAAGTTGGCGACTCCTGTACAAGGCAACAGGATACTTTCTAATTTATTTATTTTTTATATTTAATATTCGAGACACACGAGTTTCACAAAATGACGCGTTTGTACCTAAACAGGCAGAGATAGTCCCCGGCTACAAGTGAATGTATTTTAGTATATTCGGTACACCAACAGCACAGTATACATAATATTCTTAAGTAAATTAACCATTGGTGTAATACACACGTACACGTGCCAATAACAGGCGAACACAACATTCGTTTAGACATTTATAAAATGTCGTGATATGTCTACTGTCCTCACTTAGCTCTAGCTGGTGGACAGTTTTTTTTTTTCAATTTAAGAGAAAATGATAGCATTTCTGAAATTTGGAATAAACTGTTCCATATTGTGCAAGGATAGTTCTCCATAATGATAGCTCTATTTGCTCTCCTTATGTCTACGCAGATGCGTACATCACCATCTGCTTTTAAGACCGATACTAAGGGAGAGATCCAGTCAGGCTGGCTATTAAATATCTGACTCAATAAGTTTTTAAGTTTTCTTATTAATTTTAGACTCAAGAGGAACAGGGTCTTTACGACAAGGCTGAGCAGCTGATTTGATTGATTTATCTAAAAAGATATGAATCTGAACATCTTTAAATTTTGGAAACTAATCCAACTTTTAGAAAGCCAAAGGACGTGGCAGTATAATATGTTTCTAGCAAATTCCCATGACCATCTTTAACTACATAAAAGGTGGCTTCGGCTCGGGGGTAGTTGCTGCCAATTGTAATGATTCAAAAGATCCTAGTACAATTAAAGTATTACATGCATTAGCATGAATCTCTTGTTTGGAGATTTCACTTGATTTTCAACTAGGACCCTATTGTTCTTGAGAACTTGCCATGTAACATCATCAGTAATATTGCATTTACGACCGGAATCTCTTACCATCTCAACTTTGACACCCCCCTAGAGTACATTTAATAGTGTCGTCATAACGTCCACGGGACTCGATATTTCAAGATTTTTTTTTTTTTTGAACCCTCCATTATATTAACCGTTAGGTATTTACTTGATTTCGACAAACCAAAATTATTAATTTGTCGATTCACTCTTCTAGAGCGTTGGTTTCGGAAATAATTTGTCAAGAGTCACATCATCGGTAAGGGTTAGAATTGTTTCCCTTAATTTGGCTGACTTACATTTCTCTGTGACTTGAACAATCACGTGTTCGTTAGGGGCAGTGAATTGACATTTAGAGCTCTGGTGTCTAACTCTATGAGAATATTGTCATTATTTTTCCTCCACTTCCTTATTTGATGAGCCTAAACAAATGACGCTCATAAATACCACTTTTTTATTTTTTTATTATTATTATTTATTTTTATTTTTTTGGAGGAAAAGTATTCGTTTAGCTAAACTTTAGCATGTTGACAGCGACGATAAATACATCGTTGTCATTATACTAGTATTATTATTACTAGTAGTTTCTACATATGCACCAGGAATATTATAATATATTTCTTGTAGGGTTGACCCGTCCATATGCAGGAGCAAGGCCTTTGTCCCCTTTTACACTAGTAGTGCACACTCCAATTTTTCCAGCATAGACCAATTGAAGCTGAGTCGCTGTCACAGTCAAAAGACTCCAAAGGTGGTGTTTGCGACATATTTATGGTCTACCCAGAAGGCTGGAGTAATTTCCTTTTAGGTACTGTTCCGAATAAATCGAACTACCTCTTGATCTTATTGTATTTAACTTAAGGCCATTTAGCCTGTTCTTTATACAATGCAAGATCATTTAGGTACTGTTTGCATAAGCAAACTACCTCTGACAACAATGTTAACTTTGATTATTGACAGACTAAAAAGTGTATATTTGAACATCGACATCGAGATAACTAACGAATGCTATCCAATGTTCAACGTTTAACCAATAAAAGAAAATGTGGGTAGATAATAATTAATCATAAAAATCGAAGAATATTTCACACTGTATCAAGTCCATTACAATATCTTGATTTAAACATTCTTACAATCATAAATAACAGCTGTTTATAGTTTATTTCCAGAAAATCGTTTTATTGCTTTAAGTTTAAATATATCTTGTTGAGCAAAACCCACATTCTAATCTGTCTTTGCCAATAATCAAAGCATTTAGTCATTGATGTGCTACATATTTAGGTACTAATCAAAGTAACTAAATCAGTTCCGTTTTGCAATAACAAGTGCCTTGTTATAGATGTAATTTAACAACTTAAGTCAGTTACGACGATTCAATGCCCATAAATACTTTAAAGATGCTAATAAAAGGCAGAAACAATTATGTAGGGCACGAATATTAACAAAACTGATTTGCTACCGATTTACCTCTAAGCTCATGCTTAGTTTTTAAATTGTTTGGTGCATACCTTTATAACCTTAATTTGTGGATGGCAGGGTCGCCACATGTAGAGTTCACTATTCAGTATAGGTTATATATAAAGGAAACACAGTTTGATTTCCGACAGACACACTATTCGTACGGCGCACCAGCAGCAAGTGTCCGGTGAGTGCAGGCACTGCACTCACCGCACCCTCACCACTACCGCTCGCCCCACTAGTAGATGTGTCATCATTTACTTATATGTTACAGACTGCATTACATTGGTACTGCATTTGTATCAATATCTAACTATATTTAATGGCTTTTGTATGGATGTGCCAAGAATGTCGCGAGTTCGAACCGAGAACATATCGACTTACATACATACATAACCTCCTGAGACCCAGGGTACCAAATTTTGTCCAAATCAATTAATTTTTGATTTTTCGGAGATAAATGTTAGTAATTAAACCAGCAAAAGTAAAAAAAAAAATTCACCCCCACCAGAAGCCTTAAATGGAGGGTATCACAGGTGATACTTTGGGTCTTAATAATATCAAAAATTACAAAATTGTATTCAATTTTTATTGGTGTGAAACTCGTAAAAACAGTTTCTGTTTACATTTAAACACAAGAAAATATTACACTCTATACATTTATTTTTATTTATTTTATTTAGTATATTTGGAACACCAACAGCACAGTATACATAACATTTTTAAGGAAATTGAACAATTGGTCTAATACTGGTACACGTGCCAGTAATAGGCGAACACAACATTCGTTTAGACATAAACTCTATTCTACAACACAGGAAATTTTATAGCTATAGAGAAATAGAAAAATAATATACATGTATACTATGAAATAAAATATATAATAAAAAAACATATGAGATCAATTCGAATTAACATTTTTGCAAAAACAAGAAATTAAACTGCTAGAATTAATTAGTGAGCACTGAGCTGTTTCAACACCTTATCCCTGAAGCGGCTAATAGTGTCATTGAATATATCGATGTCCACTTTTTTGTTGGTCTCATTGTATAGGGCACACATTCTAGGTAATGGAGCATGTTGACCTAAGTTTGTCCGGCATGGTGGGATTTTGAGGAGATTAATGATGGGATGTCTAGGTAACTTATAAGGGACTGATATATTAATCTGTTCTAGAAGGTATTGACAGGTTGTATTGTGATTTATTATTTTGTATAAAAATAAGAGGTCCAGAATTTTTCGACGACTGTATAGGGAGTCCATATTGAAATATGATAAACGTTTGGTATAAGGGCTTCTATGTGAAACTCCAGAACTGAAGTAAGCCAAATTACGCGTGAACGCACGTTGGATACCTTCGATTCGTTGGGAATAAACGGCATATCGAGGATTCCAGGCTACACTGGCAAACTCTAAATAGCTCCGCACCAATGAGTTGAATAATATTATCCGAGTGTGGGCTATTTTAAATTCCTTTGTGTTACGGTTAATAAATCCCAGCATACGCGCTGCCTTTTTAACAGTCGCGTCTACGTGAGAATTAAATGTAAGTTTCGAATCAATGGTAACGCCTAAATCACGTATTTCAGTTACTTCTGTCAGACAGTCACCAACTAGGTTATATCTTGAAGCTAACGGTAATCTCTTCCTACAAAATTTTATATGGAAACACTTTTTAATATTCAACATCATGCCATTGGATACGCACCACCTGCTTATACTATTTATGTCACTCTGAAGCAGGGCTATATCACTATCTGTAACAATAACTTTATATATCTTTAGGTCATCTGCAAATATCGAAATTTTACTATGTTTAATAATTGTGCTTATATCGTTAATGAATATAAGGAATAGGAGGGGACCCAAATGGGATCCTTGAGACACCCCTGACTTAGCGTAATATATACCAGATTCGTGACCATTAACATTTACAAATTGGGATCTGTTCTCTAGGTATGAGGTGAACCACTTGAGAAGATTGCCGCTGATTCCAAAGTTCTCTAATCTTTTAATAAGTACACAGTGGCTTACTGTGTCAAAGGCGTTTGAAAAATCTGTGTATATAGCATCAACTTGAAACCCTTTGTCAATGTATTGTGATAGGTCGTTAATGTAGGATACAAGGTTAGTCTGTACTGAACGGCCTTTTCTAAATCCGTGTTGATGGTCTGAAAGGGCATTATTAACATGGCGGGAGACTATGGGGTACAACAAAGATTCAAATACCTTTGACATACAGGATAAAATTGCAATTGGCCGATAGTTTTTAATGTCATTTTCGTCATTTTTTTTGTGAACAGGTATAATTTTTGCCTTTTTCCACTCATGAGGAAATGTGCCTTCAGCTAGCGATCTATTAAAAATAAGAGTCAAGGGATATGAAAGCACTTCTCCGCATTGCCTAATAAAAACATGAGGTATACCATCTGGACCCGGTCCTTTCTGTGTATCAAGCGTATTAATTTTCTTGAGAATCTCACTTTGTTTTAATATAATTTCACTTATTGTATCATTTGTATATGAGGTGCTTGTGGTCGTACAATGGCATGAGTTCGCGTTATATACTGATGAGAAATGGGTGGCGAATAAATTTGCAATTTCAGTACCTGTGGTAACTACTTTAGCATCTAAATGCATATTATTGGGAATTGTAGAGAGGCCCTTTCTTTTATCTTTAATGAATTTCCAAAATGATTTAGGATTAATAGTAATATTTTGTTCCATATTAGTTTTATATTCGCTGTAACATTTATTAGATAAAGTGTGACATCGCTTCCGAAGCAACTGAAATTCATGTAGGTCCCTGGGGTTACCGTACTTTTTATATCTTTTGCGGATTTTTTCCTTTTCTGCTAACAATTTTATTAGTTGTTGGGTAAACCACGCCGGGTGTTTATTTTTATTAAAAGAGCGCTTAGGCACGTGATTTTCTATTATTGTATTTAAGCTGCTATAAAGTGTTGAAACCATCTCATTGACATCTTTATTATTAGAAAAGTTACTATCCCAATCGATTTTATTTAGTTCGTTGACTATTACATTGTAGTTTGCCTTGAAGAAATTATACACAGGTTTATGAATTTCTTTTAAGTAATTAATATTAGAAAAAGAAACCGAGAGTAACAAGCATGGGTGTTTAGTATCTAACGTACTTAACAAGTCTAAAGGATCAGTAACTTCGACATTAGGTATACTACTTAAAACTAAGTCTAATATGCGGTTGTCAACGTTGTGAATATGGTTAGATTGGTAAAGGTTGTGCAACGAAATAAAGTCAGTTAAGGCATATCCCAGCGGACTGTTGTAGTTAGAGGGAGATAACTTGTTTGTATTGTCATTTTTGTCCCAGTGAATAAATCCAAGATTAAAGTCGCCTAAGATGATGACATTATCAACTCTGGACATGACTATATCGACACTATTCAGGAAACCTGTGAGGGATTCTAAGTGAACAGGAGGAGGAATATATACAGCACATATTGCAATGTTTTTGTTATCGTTCGTTTTTATAGTCACCCACAAATCTTCGCTGTCGCTTTCCCAGCTAACCATGCGAACAGATGGAATATTTTTTGACACTGCTATCAATACTCCTCCACCATCTTTCTTAGAATTCCTATTACATAAGCGGTCCCTACGATAAACTCTGTACCTACAATCTATAACTTCCCGATCGTTTACGTTAGAATTCAGCCAGGTCTCCGTAAATACAATAATTTGATAATTGGAAAGCAATATATTATTAAGTACGTTATTAGTTTTCGTTCTAAGACCACGGACATTTTGATAATATAAATTGAATTTGACGAATATAATACTAAAGCATTTACATTATATTAAAGTAAAAAGGGGAAAAAACAATTAATTAATTAAATTTAGACTATCGGGGCCCCGGATGAATAAAGCTTGGCTTGTCTCATTTTTCCTGACGTAAATGCGACCGTTTCGGACCCAAGTGAATTTATACGACATTTCCTTGGCTTTAATGCGCGTTGCAGCATGAAGAGCTTTATTGGTAGGTGTCAAATGTTCAGAGACGTAGACTGGCATGGTGGACCCGCTTATTCCTAGGTGATGGGAGTTTAGCTTCTCTTTGGGGTTGCTTTTGTTAAACTTGACAACTGCGGCAAGGAGTTCATCTCGTAGACGAGGACTGCGCAGTTTGATGATAACTGAACGAGGTTTTGGATTGTCATTGTTAAGTTTAGCGATACGAGAGACATGTAAGATATCGTTTGCTTCAATTCTGCAGCTGACTGTTTTAATTAATTGTTCCATCGTATTAAGTAGATTTTCCGATTTATGCTCAGGTATTCCATTGACTTCTACATTGTTTTCCCGCATATGTTGTTCCACTAAATGCAGTCGGGTAGTAAGGTCGCTAACTGTGGATTTGAGAGTCTCGTTGTCCTTCTGGAGGTTAGAAATTATTAAGGTATTTTTATCAATGCTGGATTTCACATGTTCATATTGATGGTTAAAGAAATCGATTGATTCACGAAATTCTTGTAGTTGGTCAAAAATCGGTTTTAACTCGGTAGCTAACAATTCTTTTAAAGTTATTTTTAATGCCGTATTTAACTCTTGTTTTAAGATTTCTCGCAATCTATCCTCTGTCACAAAGTTATCACTGATACCTGAATAGGAAGGCTCTTGCTTCGCTTTTATACGCTTCGTAACATTAATGTCGGTTGTGGAATCATCTCCTGAGGTGTTTGTATTGTATTGAGGTGAAGAATTTACCGAACGAGCGGGTGCTAAGCGAAGAGGTGTTGTGCGAGAAGGTGTATCCACTATTGCGGTTTGTTTATTACAGCATTGCATGCATTTCCACGTGCTCTTACGGTCTTTATCCATTATGTAAAATCGCTTAGGTGAAACGTTTGCACATGTAAGGTCATATTTCAATTTACAGTTACAGCATTCAAGCAACTCTCTCCCTTGAATTACATGATTACACTTAGCACACTTCATTTGTGTAGGCGCCATAGTAATATATCTGCGTTTAGTGAAGCGGCAAAGCGATGAAAGCGCTGGTTAGTAAGTACGTAGCATGCACCGCGAGCTGTGTATGTGTGCGTGAGCGGGGCAAGCGGGGCCCGCGCGAGTTGTCGTAGGTCAAGGCGGCGGCCGTTGCAAATATTATTTAAAAGTTTTTTCGTGATTACTCACTATAATTTATTCGTTCAGCAAATCCAAAACCACCACCGGAAAGCTTGATTGTTAACGTTTTCGACAATACCACTCACTACACTAAAGGTTTGCTAAATACTACTTTTTTCTTTAAAAATGTACGGAGCAAAATTTTACGGTGTTGTTCACTCAAAGTATCGTGTACTGTGTACGTATACATTTTATGAATGTGAGGTTATGACAACCGCGAAGCCTACATTTGGAACGGCTTTTTTGATCTGTTTTTATACATATCGGCAGATGTTGAGCTTCTTTTAATCTTTTCGCCACATGAGGAATAGGTGCCACGAATCTGTGTTTTCGTTGAGATGAAGTTGCAGGCTGAATATCTTGTGCTTCAATCACAACAGGTCGTGAGCTTTGTCGAGGGCTGTTTCGAGTAGTCCGCTCAATACTGGGGCTTACGTATTGCAAGTCAACTGGAAGTTTGTTATCATAAATCAAATATTTAGCTAATTCCATTTTAAATTCCAGGTATTGTATAATTTTATTTCGGTGTAATCCGCATCTCATTGCATCTTGCCTGTATTCAATCCAAGCTGCAGCTGCAGCAAAATCAAAGAAGTGGAAGATGGATGATACTTGCCGATAACTCTATCCAATAAATCGATTCCTCCCATGTTAGCATTGTATTTTTTTACAGCTACTGGTTTTGGAACATCTAAATATCGCTGATCTTTTTTGGACCACCGCCGGCATGTACCCAAGGGCTGGACGGCAACTTCTGTTGAAGCCAAGTGAATCGGTTTACTATCCAACCACTTGATGACAGCAATTTGTTTGTCTTGGCGTACAACACAGTCATAACTACCGCGTCCACTTGCTTGTAATGCTCTGTCGCTTTTGAGCAGGCTCTTTGGCTTCTTCTTTTGGTTAGGACGCTGATATTCTGGAACACGGTTTTTCATTAAAGTTCCTGTTCCATGCAAATTTCTAGCTGCTAACGTTTCCAAAAGTACCAAAGACGTGAAATATCTATCACAGTAGATAGATGTTTTTTCTGGAAGAGTGTCCACCAGTTTCAGTATTACTCGTCCTCCTAAATCGAGCTTCTCGGGTGTGGGGTACATAGCGGATTCGATGGATGTATCTTTTCCTTGATACATGTACAGGTCCAGGGGAAGACCATTTGGATTAGACATTATGAAAATTTTAATACCTTCAGAATTTGGTTTTCCTTTTACAACTTGTTTCAATTTGCATTTGCCAGTAAAAGACATCATTTGTTCATCGATTGCTACACATTTCTCTCTTACGTTACTTCTACAACCTTTTTCTATTCCAGATACAATAGGCCGGATCTTCCAAAATCTATCAATTTCTTTCTCAGCATCAGAAATAAGGTGACCTTTAACAAGTTTTATATTCGACCTCAATTTGAAATATCTATCCCGAGTCATGTTGGGAGCAATTAAATTAACTCGAGTTTCTGCAGCCCAGAACATTCTGAATCGAGGTAGACACAGGACACTCATTGCCATAGAACAACCAAAAAATATTTTCAGCTCTAATGCTGTACTATTCAACGAATTTCCGCTTCGGATGACACTGGAAATATTGGTGCAATCAGACATTGTGTCAAATAAACTTGAGTTGATGTATTTAAGGAAATATTCTTGGGGATCACGTGGCTCGGAGAAATTTTCCAATGGAGGTTCTTCCGAAAGTCCCTCTACAGCAACGGAGTAATCAAAATGTTCTGAATGATCCCACCTCAAAGGCCGATTTGTTGACAAGCGTCTCACGGAACGAGCGACTGATGTCAAAGGCTGATCATCAGAATTATTCCACTGTTCTTCATCAGAATCACGAGGTAATTCCAACCGTGAGGCACGAGGTTCCATTTCCAAGTCTTCAAAATCGTCTTCATATTCAGATATATCAAAATTCATCAGATAATCCTCAATTTGATAATCTTGTAAATCTAAAAATATTATCGAATTTTAAGCAATGAGTGCCGAAGGTATCACCTATGATATTGGTAAAAAATCCCAAAAATATTGAAATTATAAACATTTTATTAACCTTTTTCTAATTAAATAACAAAGTTAACACTGTTTTCAATAAAATAGAACCATAAAACTAAAAGAAAGCTAATTAAAAATGTTAATTACCTGCTCGTGGATTCGCCATGTTTCAAAAAACAAAAAGTGACGTAATTAACTGACCACACACAAATCCAGTGACATCGCATTGACATCCTTGTGCAATCAATCAATGAACGCACTCATAATCTTCCCTACGATATGAAATAATTCGAGTAATTAACGATATACGTCGATAAAAAAAATAATTTGTCAAGGTATCATAGGTGATACCGGAGGTCTCAGGAGGATAAACTCACCTTTTTTCCTAGAATGGGTAGGCGGAGGTGCCACCCACGTCTCGCCTTGTATTTCCGTCCCACTATGTGATACACTTACATACTTCGATAATTGTCATAATTTATTAATATTATGAATCTTTATTTACTCTCCTTTTGTATCAGCCAATATACGCCCCACTGCAGGGCACAGGACTCCTCTACAAATGGGACTACGATTGAGAAGATTCGGCCATATAGTCCATAACGCTAGCCTAGTGCGAATTGGTTACTCCCCTTATTGGGATTCCGCAAGAAACTGCGAGTGAATAGGACCAATCAGCTGATGATAAACTTCACTTACCTCACTTCACGAGCTCGTCAAATAAAACAAAAGAAATATGTACATCAATATATTTTACATTGGTTGTCTTTAAATCAACTCGACTATTCCGAACTTCTTCAAAATATAAAAAAGACAAAACAAAAAAAATAAGACGCATGAGATCTTTTACTTACTAAGATAAGAAAATTTTACAATTTTTGTTTATATTATTTATTGTTGGAACTAAGAACTTCTTACGATCCTTAAAAAAACTCATATGACGTTACGGGAAGAGCTTTATTGGTGTGCGAATTTAACTCACTGTTTAAACAAAGCTTGGGGGTAAAATGCGGCAATTCCTTAATTTTTACCCGACTATGTGTGGTGGAGGGTAATGTATTTACAAAAGTATTTTACATGCAAAGGCGGATTTCATTACACTCACATTTCCTATATTTTGCTATCTGTATCTCTAGCCAATGGCATGGAATACAACCCGATTCTATTGCCACAGACTGGAAATAGAATGAATCAATTGAACAAATAATTTAAATTTAATTCCTCCCAAAAATAGGAGCTTGAGCCCAACCAGTGGGCCGTGTGTAGGAATTTAAATATTTACAATTTAAATCTAACTTTAAATTATACTATTTTACGTGTTAAATACATGTTATACATAACTGAGGACATTTAATGTAAAAAAAATATCATCAGAAGTATTTGTGAGCGTTTCAATTATACAGTAAAATATTGGCTAACCACATATTTTTATACCACTAAAGAGAATCCATCGGTGAAAAATATAAATATTCCTGATATGGCCATTTGGCGGATTAGTCATGCCGGTTATAAGGAATAAGAAATATTTAGTTTCAATAGACACTTGCATGGATTCCTTAGGATTCCATCATAATGTCGAATGATGGCTATTGTTGAAACTTATAAATAAAATGTCGCTACCCGGGATTCGATGCCGCACCAATAAAGCTCCACCGCGCAACGCGTTCAATTGACCGGTATATCCACTGAGCCTACCACACCTCACGTTGTCAACTCTTACTATATTACATAATTCAATTTGTTATCATTATAAAGGCATATACTTTCATACTAGTCGCGGTCGCATGACATTTGTACTACAAGATTTTATGCGAAGTTAAAAACATGTTTATACATATAAATATAATTGAAATGTATATAATTTAAGAAACGTAGATAATTGAGAAAAAAAAAACAACTGTATTTAAGAATAAATTACCAAATTAGGTACATAGAAAACTGAACAACAAAATAAAGATAGAAGAAATTTGATGAAAACATGCAGAAATGTTGAGTACAGTTTGTATATACAGACACAAATGTCGAACGACCGCGACGCACTGCGGCATCCTTTAAGTATAATCGTCATAAGATCACATTTTTTTGTAAGGCAAACAACAATCTTTAAAGCTAAAACTTTTATGAAGGGACAGCGGGATAGGGTGGGGAGAGGAGGTCGAGCGAACCAATAACGAGTTTTCATCGCGTGTAAACAAATTAAAAAAAAACAATTCGAACGTCTACCTGGAATGGGGTTACTTTAATACTAGAGGTGGCTGGATTTCTTCTTTATATTTAAAAATATCATTCATATTGGGAGAATAAGTTAAATGACTTAGCCCGCTCCCGTCCGCACGGGACGGTCCAAACTAAACTTCTACATTTGTACTTGGTGATATATATCGCGTTATTAAAAACCGGACGTCAAATAGATTGTAATTCGCTGCTTAACATTTACCCTTAAAATCGATCGGCACAAATCTATTTCTTTAGAATTTCCACATTATTTACACAAAAAAAAAATTTAGACAAAAAAAATCCAAACGACGCACGGATATCGTGAATGTGAGCCAAAACACTTAAATTAAGTTTCGATCAGAAAGCGATACGATTAAAAAAAATTACAAACTAATTAGTCAGAGAAACAACTTCACGACACTTAAAAAAACAAATTGTTTTCAATTTTGAACAAACTGGAAGCATTCGTGACTCCTATCGCCTTAACAATAAAGAAATTTAAAAAATATAGCCTAAACGAACCAAACTTAAATTTTTTGTAATTTTTTTATTTCGATTTTTATTTTCATTTCTATGACGTTAATAAAACCTATCTAAACACGATCTATACTTACTAACATTAATCGTTCCTTATTCCTTACAATACTAACTTATGCGAATTTAGTAAAAACGCCATAAAAAATATAATTAATTCTCATGTAATATACCCCTGAAATAAATGAAAATATCGCATCCTAGAACGAACTGATAGCAACACTTCATCAGCATTTTTAAACTATACATTAATTTATTTTACATTTTATGGCATTTTTGTTAAATTCGGTCACCCCCGCGGACGGCCCAAACCAACTATCGTAAACGACAAGGCAGTATGGCAGTTTTCTAGTGATGTATGTATATATCGATTTTTTTCTATGCAATGAAATAGGAGTAAGAATGATAATAAGTATCATATTATGAACAACATGAAAAAATATATTTTTTCTTTCAATGTCACATTTTTCTATCCCTTTTCTCACTTGTTCTCGTGCTTGGGAGTTTTTTTCTAACATGAGACGAAGAAGCTACTTAAGTCATTTAAATACGCAAAGAACCCTTAATGTTGTAATAAAAATGTTACATATTCATACTTATTTGTGAATATTTCATGACATTACTAAATGAAACAGATCATACAGAAAGTTCGAGACGAAAAGAGGCAACGTTGCGCTATGCAAACATTAGAGCAATACATACAGAAGACTACATACTGTTGCTATACGACTAGATGAAATTAAACCAATTGCGCGAATTCTAACGCCGTAGTTTCGAAACGCTAGTGTTATATCTACCTCGTATTTGGATAATATATCATCGCAAAGAACGTGAGCGGGAAAATCGATAAACGGAGTCGATGCGGACTTGTACAGCACTAAAATTAGGAAGGCGCGGGTGAAGTGCGGGTGTGCGGGGCGTCCTCCCCCTACACATCATACCCCGATTGCCATGCCAACTTGTCGCCTACAGTACATACATTTTAATTGACTTAAACATAGGTCACATTAGCTCGCTGTCGTAAGGAACTGAATGGGATAATATTCCCATCGAACACGACAGACTACTTGGGTGCATTCTCTGGACAGTTTGGTGGAACCAAACGTCCACACTGGCACGATTTGAGCCGCCGCCACAAACTACGAAGCCGCTATATCACAATAATCCCTCCACTCGTAAAACGTCATAGAAACAAACCAGGAAACCAATCTGACGTCACTTCCATTCATCAGTGGACATCAGCAACATTGCAAAGGGCCGTTTGTCGAGCACGAGTGAGTATCGAAAGCCATTCCTCCGCCTTATCCAATACGCAACGGGGGAAAAATCAAATCATAGGCGAACTTGCAATTTCACAGACATAAAAAATAAGCGTACAATAATGGTATGATTCCAAAATTACATATTTTTTTTTATTATTTCGCACATGGACCAGCCATGCGTTTAGTTAAGTAACTATTGTCAGAATGATAAAACTCTTTCACCCATAAAGGCTAGTGATGCTTGCGATTTCGAAAATTGCATATTATTACCTTTAATTAATGAAATTTACATTTATTGTAACCCGGGTATCGAATTCGCTAGTATCAATAGCCAATACGTCGGTTGCAACACGACTAACTAAACTATTATGAAGAAAAACAGATCTCAAATAACTACTATGTATCATAACAATAATATTTACAATTAAAAATAATTACTTTCTCCATTTGTTTTGGACAGCGTGTTATTTCTATGCACGGAGGCTATTCACTTTACGAACAAACAGTATCAATTTTGATTAAATATTGCAATTTAAGTTACAGGGAAAAAATAATATGTTTTTCTCAGGCTTAGTAATAAGTCACAAGAAGTAATAAAAAAAAAAGAAAAAAAAAAGAAAGGTATATTATAGCCAGAAAGTCCTAATTAGGGATGTACAAAATGACATGTTGAATTCGCAACGTGAATACCCCAATGCATAGCTTACATAAACTTAATAAATTTGTATTCATACATATCAGGCCGCAATACTTCCGCATACATTTACTCAATATATTATGTATATTTGAACATCACATCGGTCTGTGTAGGCCCTCGTATATATATGTTTACAAAATATGGTTTTATGTAACAAAATTTGTTTTTGCAGTTTTCAGTTAATTTGCACACTTGAGGTATTCTTACACGCACAAAACGTTACCAATAATGTTATTTTTTATATAATAAAAGGTAAATTTTGAGGTATGAATTTTTATTTTTTTAAATGTCGTGCTGTGAAAGAATGCCCCAAAGCGTGCAAACGAAGCCTAAAACAAACATGACGGCAGTCAATGAGATCTTTTGAAAATATACAAAAAAATAATAATGTCCGCAACGGGACCTAGTCATAGCTGGTGGGACAGTCTGCCTCGCGCATACGGCATTGTATTTCTTTTACAATTAACATATATATAAAACGATATTAACTAATAGAATTCAATAAAAGAGATGGTACTTGAATAGATAATGTTGTTCATTATGTTTTGGTAGATGATTCGTTGGCATGGGTAATGTTGGTCGACTCGTTATTTTATGGACTCACCTTTACCTATTTACAATGGGCTTATAAATAAATAAGTAATATGCAAATATTTTAAATAATTGACGATAACAATACTGATTTTACTACATTTTACAAACCTATAAGCAAGCATAATTGTGTTGAAAGATAATCGTTTGTCGATGGTCGATGATTTATCTTGACACCACTGCACTCAACAAGAGGTGCAGAGAAATTATAATAGGAAATAAATTATTTGAAGAAGTTTTAAAGGCATTATGCGTATCTAACGAA
The DNA here is from genome assembly GCA_023078785.2 of Hyles euphorbiae. Lineage (NCBI taxonomy): Eukaryota > Metazoa > Arthropoda > Insecta > Lepidoptera > Sphingidae > Hyles > Hyles euphorbiae. The sequence continues at coordinate 14,437,618 of CM041031.1, read as the reverse complement.
GATTATTTAGAGGTTGTAGTGGAAGTGTACTTTCCCATTGTCGATAGATAAAGGTGAACCCAGTATCGATAATACAGTTGCATAAATAGTGAAGTTTATCTTCTTAATATTTTGATGAAGAATTAAACAAAAAATTAAGAGCACCACCTTGTAATTGGTTCCTTATTAAGTTTCCTTTCTCACAATGTTAAGTCGTAACCAGAAACACTGACTAAGTTATATCGATTTAACTCACGCCAATAACACGTGTGTACTGTGTGAAAAATTCATTAATAATTTTATCGATATTATTTATATTTCTAGTATTACCACAACGCACATATATTATTCGCGTGACGTCACATTGAATTCTAATGTACACATCAAATTAATACGATGTTCTATAATAAACATATTTTTCTTTCCAATTCAAACAGTAGTCATTTCCACATTTATTAAATTCAATCATCGCGACTGAATCTTCAACACTGGCCGGTACCTAACTATAACATACTACTCTATTCTTTTCTTTGTAACAATATCCGCGGACTTTTCAAAAGGATTTGCCATTTCGCAAATTCATTAAAATCAATCGTCAGAATAGACGTCACCACGGAATCCTTTAGAAAAACCCGCGACATTGTGTTCGATTAAAAAAAACTTAAAGAGTATATTAAAATCGTGTCGTGCACTGCGAAAAGACAGTCGATACATTGTATCGACTGCCACATGAAAAAAAAACAACAGCTCTACACAAGTAATGTACACAGACAATAATGTACTTATATCAGTCATAAGAATTACGTTTTACATTTAGATGAGAACATACCTTGTGACCATCCATATTACAGTCGAAGGCTTGCGGTACGATCGGAGAAAAACGAAAAATAACTCCACATCGACATCGATGTTTTAGTACCATGATAAGGTCGTCCGTATAGTTGTTTCAGCACACTTTATATCACAAGTTGAAGGTCGCTCACCGGTAGTCCCAGCGGCAATGGCACAACCCTCTTACGATAAAAATCTACACAATTTAGACACACATAGAACACTAGTTTTCGCAACATCACTATGCTAAGGCTCCGGATCGTCTTGCACCGAGTTAGAGAGGGAAGAGGTGTAAGCGGAGGGTTTATGTATACGGGGTGAGATGTGAGTCACCGAGCCCACGTGCCACCCTCACAAGTACGTGGATTCACCTGAAAATGTAAGAAACCCATGTCAACCACGTGGACGTCAGACGATGCCACACACAGATCATCATTTTATCGACTACTTTTAGGCTTATAAAATAAATTAACCAACAATAAAATCAAATATTAATTATATACCAGAATATTACTAATTATCAAATCTATTACTATTTTTAAAAACCAAAATAAGCAGCTATTTTGACTACATTTCAAAGCCCAAAAATTCGATAAAACACAACTGATTCACAACACCTCGTGACTTCAAATTGATTATTATTATTATTGATAAAAACTAATTGTGCAAATGCAACAGTCACTATTTAAGATGTTGGTAATATCTGTATGTGGCATGTGTGATGCGTTTCGATTGTGCAAGCGAATGTACAGCAATGACAATGTTAGGACATAGATGACATGAAGTAGACATAGCTAGAGAAATAAGACAGAAATTTGTTGTTTTTATAGCAATGCAATACTTCAAATAGTTATTGGACCCACACAAATAACTTATTTAATGCCCATTTCAATTACGTCTCTTATAATTAACGGTCTTATTAAACAAAATGCTTTTTGCCAGCTAGTGCTGTAAAATTTGTTTTTAGCACTTTTCAGAATATTAAAGTATCTTAAAGAAATCTTAATTTGTTTACACCTTTTATATTATTTTTATCATTGACAATATATATATTTGTAACATTCCCCAGCTATGTCTAAGTCGGTATGAAAGTTTTATAAAACACGACAGCGATATGTACACATAACACAATCCACATAGACGGGGGACAAATGGCTTCAATGTTTCCGAGTGAAAAACAAATAAACACTATTCACTCGGCAACATTGGATCGAAAGACAAATTGTATGCAATGTTGCTGCCAATAATAAAATATTACTAAAATATGAGGAAAATAAAATCGGTAAGATACAAGATTAAAATATACAGCATCATTACAAAGAGCATGCAGATGACTATAGTACATGTCGAGCTGCTAATAAATTCAATTGATGATAGAATAGAACTTAAAAACAATATTACATTATTTGAATTGTGAAAAATATTCGCAGCTCCACAATACATGGGACAAAACAGACATAAAACACAGAAAGAAAAAGAAGTAGGGAAAAACATTTATATGACAGGAGTATGAATGGGAATCTAAAATGAGAAAATAAATTATGTATAATTAGGTGGTAAAATTAAATAAACTGCAGCGTTGAAGCGATGAAAGCGCGGTTTTAGCGACAAACGAAAGAAATCAGTGAGGCGGTAATAATGTAGTGGCAAGCCGTACGGAACATAACGTGCTTCCAAAACTTTATAACACTCGCGCCGTTTGCAACACGCTATGACAGTCGTGTCGATTCATGTCGATAACATATTTCACCAACTATATTGCCTAAAGTTATTTATTATTAACTCAAAATTATGCTTCAATTCATATTGATAAATTTTATTGACATCATGCTTTGCATATAACAGCAAATGAATTGATCAATTTTAAAAAAATAGACGTCTCTATACCATATCGAAATCAATAGTTTCTACAACAAACATATATTTTTCAAAAATATTTTTATCGATTTTTATAATATTACTAAAATGTCAAAAATAAAACGGTATTATCTCGTATTCTACAATTCAATCAAATTTTCGTCACGTTACAATGAACCACTCGCCAAAAAATTGCAAATACCTATTCGACATTTTATCGACAGTCGACCACATCACTAGTGTGGCACACGGCGCCAGCGCAGTGCATAGTTACGTGTTGGCGGAGTGGTCTGGCGACAGCTGCCGGTAGCACCCCACGCGCTCGCACACGCGCCCTACACCACACACACGTTAGTACCCACACTAGTCCCGCACCCGGCACAACACTACTAAACACTAGCCCATACACACGTCTAGGTTCATATGTATATTAATTATATTTGGAAAGAACGACCGTGATGTCAGTGGAAATTTTGCCGTAAATTATCGAATTAAATTATGGAACACTAAGTCGATACTTGGTTTCTCTAGAGACCAATTTTTATTGGATAAAAGTGCTAATATATACCAGTTTTATGTCCTAAGCTCCTTCACCGACTATCTACAACTTCGGTACTGTGCAATTGTTAATATACTGACAAATGTCCAGTTAGTATTCAAACTAAATAACCCTCTAAAGACCACTGCATGGTGATATTAGAAAGGCGAAATAGTTAAAAATATCAATAAAGATCATATTTTCAAAATGTAATCATTACTTAAAAATGTAATTAAGATAGAGCTAACTAATACATTCCTAACTTTGAAATCATGACCATATTTATCGATATTTTTTTACACCACTATCTACAAGTGATCGCGTCTATAAAAACGTAAAAATAAAACTTAACCATACCACACAGATGTACACTGAAGTTTGCTTACGCACAAACGTACCATAGATTTATTTGAACGAACCTGAACTGATATTACGAAACGTGAATAAAAAAATCCGGTTTTATTTAGTTGGCATTGTGCGTATTAAAAAGTGAATTTCTATCGACCACTTGAACAAAAACAATAACAACCTAAAAACATTAAACTAACATTAATCGAAAATTAAACGTCTTAGCGATAACTTGAATCGAAAAAACTTAACATCGATTCACTTTTTAATACACACATGGCATTTTATCGATTATTGTGGAGCTCTTGAAACTTTATAAATAGACGAATTTGAATTAAAACGAGATTATGCACTCATACTGTGCACAATGTAATTTATGCGTCGGAATCATTCATATCGAAAATTCGTTATTAGTAAGAGATCATCGCAAATACGAACAGACGCTCGCCTCCCATTTAAAATATAACATTTAAATCGATAAACATAATTAATTAATAACATAACTATTAATTCATAATAATAAATTCTACCTATTGATTATTGACATGTACACGAAACGCTTTTTTCAGCTAAAAAACATATGGGGAAACCACGTGGATAAAGCAAACACACTCAAAGGTTTAAAACAACTAACAACCTTGTTACAATTATTTAAAAACAACAAATATTTATGATAACTCAAAATTCTCTTTTAAAAACCACTCGCGATTTCGTCGACACCAAATTTTTACATTTTATTTCCGCCTTTCACGTTTCATGTACATGTCAATTCGCACCAACATTATTCTCTCGCCATTTTCACTTGTGGAAAAGGCATTAAATTTCCGACCCTACGCAGTCCGCATCTACAGCTGTTGCACACTTGAAAGCTTGCACAGCCTTTATAAAGGCGCTCACACACGACGTATAACACTATTGCACCATAATATGTAATTGATTCTTAAAACCAAACTTAAGCTTAGATTAAGAAAGCTATGTATTTGTTTACTATATTTGGCAATACTTGCAAGTACGATGTAATATAATATTCTTTATATACATAGCTAATATAAAAGTTAAAATAATTTAAAATTGTCACTTTTCTGATCAATAGTGTTCCCTAGTACAAACAAAATCCCATATTAAAATTTCTTGTATTGTAATTACAAGAAACTATATGGAACAATATGTATAAACTGACTTCATCATTTCATGTCACATTTGTCGTAAAATTTGGGCATTTTAGTTTGGCCAGTATATCAAATAATCAATTACAACCTTAATCGTACGCATTTTTAAAACGTATTTTTGTTAACGAATATTTTGTCCCTGTCGAACGCCTATTGAATTCAGTTTGAGGGAAGAAGACAATACATTCGATAACTAAAACAGGTTTTAAAACTGTCTATGAATAAGGCTGTTAGAATTTCTTATAGTTACGCTTCGTGTGCGAGCGCCTTTAAAAATTATTATTATCATTTCACGTAGAACCTTTACGTAACCTAACAGAACTTAACTATTATTACGAGAATGTACACGATTTTATAATAAAATAATTGTATACCGTTCAGACCCCACCATTAGAGGTCGATATTTTCAGAATGAATTTGTAAAACGCATCAACTCAGTCTATGACATAAAATAGCACAACACTAGCGCCCGTATCGATAACAAAAATCACTTCCACTCGCACAATAATGTCACTTATCGATAAATAGCAGATTACAAATTCACTCCGGGTTTCCTGGGGATCGCATCCCGACTCAGGACAGTGGTGCGTCGGCCTGGCCGACGTATTAACGAATTGTGGGACAGGAGTGGGGAAGGAATTGGAGTAGTGTCCGATCGAAGATTTATTTCTGGCCGAATCGAAAGCCGAAAACTTCAGACAAATCTGATTTAATAATCCAAATAAATTCAGTTCAAATTAACTAAAATTAAATTCAGAATAATTTTGACAAATTTCAATGCAATTTCAACTATCTCATTTAATTTATCGTGAATTTAATTCGGTTCGGTTTCGGCCATTTTTATCAAGGCCGAAGCTACCGAAGCCGAAAGTTTCTGAAACCGAAAGTGGCCGAAGCCGAAGGTTTCTGAAGCCGAAAAATTCGGTCGAACACTAATCATCGGTAGTTAGTGGGGTAGTTGGGGGGTGGTTAGGTGTCGTCTCGCTTGGGCGTCGCGTACTGCGTCCAGGCGGGCAGGTGTCGCAGTCGATCGTACGGCGGCGGGTGCTCACCCGAGTCCCAGTGCGCGTCGGGCTCGGTGTCGGGCTCGGAGCACGACGACGCCGACGACGACGCGCCCGACGCGCCGCGGGAACCGTGCGCCACGAAACGGGACGACTCGGGCATCTTCTGGATTATCAGCTCCACCTGGAATACGTAAGAGTTGTGTTTTTATTACTGACAAGATAAATTACAGAGTAGTTTAAAAAGAAACATGGGTTATACAAATAAAAATAAAAGAATATATTAACGATAAATATTGCGCCAGCAAAGGTATCTCATTCTCTCATTTAGCTAATAAGCTGAGGCACCAGGTGAGCAGGACTGCAACATTTTAACTTCATATGTATACGTATAATAGAATATCCTCTCCCAAGTACATCTAACGCGATTTTAAGCCACCTTAGGTTGTTTCATGTTTAATTTGCTATGTTGTAATAAGGGCTTTTGTTCCCTTCATGCTCCTCCAATTGTTTTAAGATACGCATAAATCATCGAAATTAATGATAATGTTGTGTCAAATACAATCGATCTGATTTGAAAGCCTCCTTAACGCAGTTGGTTAGACGTGAAACTAGAGGCCGCAGGTACAATCCCCGCACTGAGATAAATATTTATGTGATCCACAGGTATTTATTTCGGGTCTGGTGTTTATGAGACGTGCGTGGTGGCCTGTTGGTAAACGGACTAGACGCGGCTGCCCACATGTTCACGGTGGTCGCGGGTTCGAATCCCAGGGCACACCTCTGACTTTTCGGAGCCATGTGTGTATTGATAATCAATCACCACGCACTAAAAACGGTGAAGGAAAACATCGTGAGGAAACCTGCATACCATAGCCATTTGTAAGAATTTCTATGGTGTGTAAGTCCGCCAACCCGCACTAGGCCAGCGTTTACTTTTTTCTTTATAAAAAAAAAATTGCAGGTATATTGGCGCAATATTCTGATTTCTTTATCGTATCTTAAAAGCCTGTTTATTTTTTATTTTTTATTGTGTCATTTGTTTGTTTTTATGAAATTTATTTTTGATTGTTTTCACTTCTTAACCTAATTTTTTCTATTAGAATTGATATCTTCCACCTTACTGTATTATGTATTTTGTCAAGCTGTGGTTAACGATGTTGGTTTCACGCTTACTATATCTGTCTGCTTAGCACTTTTATGTTTATCTTATGTGTGATGCTGTTGGTTGACCCTAATAAATGAGAAAAAAAAAACGGTGAAGGAAAATATCGTGAGGAAACCTGCATACCATAGCGATTTATAAGAATTTCTATGGTATGTAAGTCCGCCAACCCGCACTAGGGCAGCGTGGTGGACTATATGGCCTAACCACTCTCAATCGTATTCTCGATTGTAGAGTAGGCCCGTGCCCTGCAGTGGGACGTATATGGGCTGATACAGTTTATGAGACCGAAAATCTCAGATATTCTCTGATACCCACGGCACAAGACTTGATCTTAGCGTGGAGTCAGGACAATGTATGACTGTTGGATGTTATTTATTTATTTATGTACATCAGTCTGTATGTCTTACCGCTGGGCATAATTAGTGTTAACGCCTTTTAAATCTACTATCATTGTAATGTATTTTTAAGATATAATTTAATAGTGGTTTTAAAGAGCATACCTTGAAGTCGGGGCTATAGTATTTGTGTTGCTTGTCCTTGTGAGCATCGTCTAACTGCCACTTATTTAGTGTCAGCTTAAACGTCTCCAGGTTAGGACCTGAAATCATAGAAAGAACAATATGGTAATTCAAATGTGTATGGTTCCAACAATACAACTGCTTGTATCCATCAGTATGGAATTGTATTTAGTTTGTCGACAAAATAACGCCATCTTGCACACACCATCAGGCTAAACACAAATCGCAGCACAAAAATCTTAGTGCATGGGAGTAACCCCCCATTTGCCCCATCCCCCTGGATCCGCCATTGTTTCGAACACCGTGTAGTAATTCGGAGATCATAGTACATGGGAGTAACTCCCCTTCTTTGGATTCGCCGTTGTTTTAAGCAGCGTGTAGTAACTTATATTGATGATAAATTTAATTGATTTGCAACACGACTAACGGCCTATACGGCGTAAAGCAGAGTACTGACTGTCAGGCAGCGGCGGCACTCTAGTGGCTCCCTCTGCCAGTTCTGCTGCTACGAAGAACGTGTTGAACCAGAAGTGGAACATCTTCTCCTTGCGCATCTTGAGCTTGGGCTTGTTGTACACGTCCACGCGCACGTCACCGCACAGAGGCGTGCAGTGCGTTAGTACCACGCGCACGGAACAATCTGAACGCTCCACGTCCTGACATCCCGTCGGCGTCTGCAATGTTAGTATATTCATTACATATCAAATGTAATTAATTGAATTCACTGGTGGTAGGTCTCTCATATCTGAGAGGCCAGGGTAGATACCACCGCAATGTCTATTTCTCCTGGCAAATAGTAATGTAAACACACTGTTTTGTTTCGGTTTGAAGTACACTATAGCAAGAATGACTACTGGACATATTGAGATTAAGGCGATAGGCTCGCCTACATCAGATCGTACAAGCCTATTCAAGGCGAAACATGGCTGTCCTAGTAGCAACACCTCTGCCTCCTCATAAAAAAAGTGTTGAGTTTTGGCTGTAGTGCAGTGTACCTAGAGCGATAAGACCGCCATTGCACTCACTTTTTGTCACTGGTGTATAATGCGATTTAAATAAGAATAGGAATGACCTGGCGCCATATTGGTTCATTATAGCTGTCAGATCGCAAAATCAAGGTAGGGTGAGCAAAACAAGATTTCTTAACATAATATTTTTGTTGAATAAAAATAATATTATTAATATTTTATACAAAAAATAATGAATGAATAATGTCGTCCTATAGTTATTTTCTGCCAAATTATTGCTCGTAAAGTAAATAAAAAATGAAAAAGTTGTATTTTTTTTAAATTATTTATGACTGACCATTCTTGTTTATTTTCCATTTAACATGTTATAATTGTTTCAATTTATTTAGCTAATTTATTTTTAAGAATATGACCATGTGAAAAAAAATTGTTGCTAACCATACTTTTCATGTGATATTTGGCAGCTAAGGGTCATTGACGTTCCTATTCTTATTTGAAACGCATTATATGATTTTTAAATATATAAATACCTTGAAGGACGGCATCGCCTGCGATATGGCCAGCTCGGGCGCGCAGTGCGAGCCGTTGAGCGCGGGCGGCGGCGTCATGACGAGCTCGCGCACGTGCACCTTGGTGGCGCGGTACGCCAGCCCCGACCGCAGCAGCGCCGCGTAGTACTCCACGTAGCGACGCTGCGACGGTATCGTCACGCCTGCACGCACGCACACAAACAAACACACACACATTAATCACTACTTCACTATTCGATCAAGTATACACTAGATGCAACATAGCTTAGAAAATGGCACCAAAAAAGAGTGTTGAAGCACTCTTTTGCCTTCAGTCACGCACCGATCGACTTCTAAAACGTCGCAGCACTTTAGACAATATTATGTGAAAAGCTACTTTAAGCCCCAGGTATAAGGTGGAATTTGTGTTAATATATTTGGAATATGTGACCTTTTTGTTTACTTTTTTTCTTGTCATGAATCGGTGCCACTTTTTAACAGAACTTTTATAGGGAACTGTGTATCTAGTGTATATTTGATCGAAGACTTCACTAGTCAACACACTATTCAAGGCAGGCAGGGAAGGCTTATGTTCAGCAGTGGACTTTCTGTGTCTAAGAGGCAGTCCATTAATCACGTAATCGTTTATTTAGCATCTTTTAACCCCCCTCCCCTATAGTGATATGTGGTGAGATTTATGACTCACACCCACACACAAAATTCTTGTCCAAATCACCATGACGACATATAGATTAAATTCCTATGCTCTAAATAATTATAAATTGAAACGTTTATAATTTTTATTACTAATCATTATTCACGTACCATAAAATCCACCAAACACGAATTGCGTTACAGGTAATTTTTAAACATTAATTAAATAATAAATATTCATCGTTCAAAATGTACACGAAAATTTCCAACAACAGACCATTATCTGGCGATTTCACGTAATTCGACCGCATTTCGCTAATTCTATAATCCCAAAAGGTCGGTGGTCACGAACGGAGCGGCCTAACCGACACAACCCGAGCGCGCCGACCCTTCCACCGCAGACCCGCAAACTGTATGAACCGCTCGGATTAAAATCAAATTAACAAACCACAATCTATTCAATTTACTTGTATTAAGTTGCGACTAGTACTTATTGGAAGAGATTTAATAGCTATTATGTGGTATTGTCAGAAAAACTTAGAATCATGTCGTATGACAATATGAAATGTCAGAACGTCAGATATTTAAAGAATTTCTAGGCAAAACTAAAATTACCTTTATGAGCAGTGTACCTAGGTACTTTACTAAGCCGCTACTTTTATTTATAAAGAAATCTGAACAGCACTATCAAAATCAAAATAATTATAACATGATCTCTAGAGATGATCTTATAGAAACAGCACTACACCTGCTGGATGAATCGAAAACTGTCTGACTCTGATTAATTTCTCACACAAAGTAGGTGAAAATGTATGCAAGCATAGAGCATTATGTTCTCGAATGATCTAAGCCTTGGTAAGCCTAGTACGCCCTCCAATCAGGTTGAGCGACGATATTCGTAAGATGGCTGGTAGCGGTTGGAGACGACGGGCTCACGATCGAGCCCAGTATAGGAGACTATACTGGACTGGTGGTAAGTCTCTCATATGTGAGAGGCTGCCTGGGTGGGTACCACCGCAATGTCTATTTCTCCCGCCAAACAGCAGTTTAAAAGAACTGTTGTGTTTCGGATTGAAGGACATTGTAGCCAGAATAACTACTGGACATATTGAGACTTAACATCTTATGTCTCATGATGGCGAGCGCAGTGGAATGCCAAGCATTGCTTTGTATTTCAAGGTATTGTTTGGTTTTACTCTTGTTTATGAGCGGTCGCATCGCTTACCATCAGGCGAACGGCATGCTCGTCTCGCCATTCACAGAAATAATAAAAAAAAAAACAAAAGGAGAGGCCTACGTCCAGTAGTGGAAGCAAAAGGACTGAATGATAGAGAATTATATGAGATATTCGATTCTCAAAAAGCTAAGTAATAAAATAAATCTTACCCTTCTCGTCCAATGTCCTCTTGGTTCCGTAGAACTTGAGGGCCTCGTCGGCGGTCGCTATCTGCCCGCTGTACAATAAATAGCAACACACCATTGTACCTGGAATGTATAAAATGTATCGTTAGTACCGATAAAATACCTTGCAAATTATGGGGGGTGAAAAGGGACCGTACTAACCGCTGCGAAGGAATAGCCATTCAATAGGGGGAGAGACGGTCTAATAAATGCCGCAGGGGCATGTTGTATACAGGCTTCACAAAAAGTTCACGTTTCCTAAGTTTTCATAAGCCGCGAGCGAGAAAAATTCAAAGATTTTTTTGAGACGTTATTTTTGAAATCCAAAGCAACATTAAAATTTACACAATAATAAACAACTGAAGCAACAGAAGTCCTTTTATCGAGAGCCGATATAGGGATAATAGGAAATTAACATAATGGTGATTCACAACTCACAAGCCTTTTTAGGGCCTTTTATGGAACAAAGAAATGGTAAAAATTACACTCAGCAAGCAATTATGCAAAAAATCCATTTTGGCCGAAACGTCACGAAATACTAATTTACGTTGCGAACAAAACGCATTGTGCGGTGCCTAACACCCCCGTTGCCATTGTCTAAAATTGGCCTATCACGAAAACCGAGCCGAGACGCGTCTCGCGTGTCTACCGAACACAATAAACAAGAAAGTCCCGAAATTTCCACGCGGCCGTATGAAAAATAATAATAGCCGTTCGAAGCGGCCTAGTTTTTTCGCGTACGACCGAAACCCTACACTTTTTATGTGCCTCCGAGGCGCTCACAAAAAACGAGGCGGTCTCAAAAGGTCCTTTTTCGAATTTACGACTTGGACGCGAAAGCTGGTAATGTTACCAATTATGGTGGTAAAGAATTTTCGCAATTACTTTCTTGCGGTTAGGTGTCTCGGATTTTTGTGTTCGGGGCGGGCACAATGGCGTCTCTATCCTGCAAGACTTTAACTGCCGTTGTAATTTCTTGCTAACCTTTGTGCCGAGTGGCGGGGAACGCTCGCCGACCTATTGTGCGATTATGCAAACTTTTACCATCCGCACCTAATGATATTATTGTAATATATTCTTTTCGCGTGTTAATGCCGGCGTCATGTCGACAAAGTGTTCGAGATAATCATAGCCTGTGGTAGATCGCGGCTGGATATTCTCGTGCTTTATGTGAATAGAAATTGCGTGTATTATCTGATATTTTTGAAGCGTATTGTTTGTCATTAACATTTTACTATTGTAAACGAAATTAGTTTAAAATGACTTAAGTCGCAATTCAAATATAATGTATTTGTTCGTCTTACAGCGCATAGCATTTAAGAATAAGCCTTCCAAATCCTTTAAAGAAACTAACATTTTTTTAGCCATAATTTTAATATACGCGCAATATAAGGTGATATTTTATTATTTGAAGAGATACCACTAGTGCTACCTACCTATACGCTTCCTAGCTTATTGCCGTCCTAGCCTGGCATAGACGGTAAATCCTCACAACTTCCGATCCCAGTCCAAGAGTTCACATGAGCATAGCATTAAGACGTATCAATGTTTCATCCATCGCCATGTGTTCATGCCGGGCACAAACTTCCGTCATCATTTCTGATCCCGCTCTAAGGGTTCACATAAGAAAACAATAAACAAATAAATACACCTAATACATACATAGTCCTGACCCCACACTAATTTCGAGTCTTGTGTCATCGAAATCAGTACGAGAGACTTTTCGGTCTAAACACCTAGACCCTAAACAAACACCTGTGGATCACACAAATATTTCTTTGAGCGCGGGGATCGAACCAACGACTTCATGTTTCACAGCCAACCAATAGACTCTGCCAGTTGCTATATCATTATAATCACCACTCACCCGTCCTTCCCTTGCCAGCCTTACAGTGCACCGCTGCGACGTTCTTGGCGTCGTCGCTGAGCCACTTATGCACGTCCTCGCAGAACGGCTGGATCAGGTCCATGTTCGGTGGCATGTGATCCTTGAATGCGTACTTCACCACCTGCAAAATTAAATGCACTTGTATCATCATCATTATAGTAATCAACAGCAATAGCCACTTGTATCAGCAGTTGCGTATAACAGTATACTGTGAGACTCAGAAACATATCATCTTTTTTACAGCAGTGAATGGCGAGATGAGCATGAAATTCGCCTGATACGACACGACCACTCATGGACGGTAATAAAACCAAACAACACCATGAATTAGAGTAATGCTTGGGATCTCACTACGCTCGCCGTCCTGCGACGTAAGATTTTAATGTGCCCAGTAGTTACTCTGGCTATAATATGTCCTTCAAAACGGAACACAACAGTGCAGTTACATTACTGGTTGGCGAGCGAAATAGATATTGCGCATCCCACATATGAGAGAGCTACCACCAGTAAATTGTGCCTTAGTATGAAAACGAACTCTATCGTGAAATCATGATTATGTCATTCCCATCATTCATAATATCATAATCAACTTATTACAGTCCAGAGCTAGACATAGGGCCTTCCAATTTCACTAATTCGGACTTCATCCCGGCATTTTTGAAAATCAGTATTAACATTACTAGTAGCACCGTGATCAACCCATATAAGTTCCAATATGCATATGGTGGCTGGTATAACCCTGTTATCAAAATTCGAATATTCATAAAAGTATCCATTAATAGGGTTGGTAAATAATAATAATATATTTGATATTCCTAAGAACACTTTCGGATCCACTATAACAAATCGGATCATCAATATCGCAATAAATTCGTTATTATTTATTTTATTAATTAAGTCATTTAGAATAATATTTTACTATTGTATTGTAGTCACATTGTCATTCATGTAAATCCAAAATAGTCCCAAATTAAATAAAATATCTTAAAATATTTCCCCTAAGCCGGGCGTAAAGTCCACCATCGTTCCATTAACAAAAAAAATCTCATGTACACCAAACTTCACTAATAATAATTCAGCCCTAACAGTGTGACGTGAGCGTCCCACGGTCACCATTTTTTTTTCTTTACAGGTACTAACCCCGTACCGGTTCTTTATTCGTGACTCCGCTGTTATGGTCAAATACCAACCCTTGCATTTGGTATTTCGAAAAAGTTATTCCAATTTGAGTGTTACAGAATTATGTTACGTAATAATATAACATACCAATAGTATATGGGCTGATACAGTACAGTATCAGTAGAATGATGACTGCCATTATCAGAATAAATTAAATTATCCCAGATTATCTAAAAAAAGTTGTTATATGAGAACCTCCTCCTTTTTTTGAAGTCGGTTAAAAACGATCCAGACACAAAACAATCGGATAAGTGAAAAGAGTAGACACAAATAAAAGCGTAATCTCGCAATGTTCAATTCTCATTTCCTATGCCATTATGAATATTGCATAATTGCAAGCCGTCGGGCCGTGTTCAAAATCAATTCATCCGAGTGCCACGTCCGCCGAACGGAACACCATTGTTATTCGCTTTATCACTTTACAATATATAACATTATTTAATTCTGATATTATTTTAATGGAGTTGTAATAAATCTTTATAATATTTTAGTTATTTCCACCCTTAAAGTGTAAAATGCTAAAAGTTATGATTCACGTGTTCATTTATTTTTGATAAATTGATAGAATTTGAATTTCCATAACTCTAAAAATAATATAAAATTATAAAAACAATTTTTTTTATTGCAGTGAATGGCGAGACGAGCATGCCGTTCGCATGATGGTAAGCGATGCGACCGCTCATGAACAGTAGCAAAACCAAACAACACCTTGAATTACAAAGCAATAGTTGGCATTCCACTGCGCTCGCCATCCTGAGACATAAGATGTTAAGTTTCAATATGTCCAGTAGTTACTCTGGCTACAATGCCCTTCAATACGAAACACAACAGTGCATTTAAACTGCTGTTTGACGGGAGAAATAGACATTGCGGTGGCACTCACCCAGGCAGCCTCTCACATATGAGAGACCTACCACCAATTAACTTCCCCTTCACTCTAAAATAAGAAAATGCTGAACTCTATATCGCCGCACATATTTAAGTTTTACGTGTTAGTTTTGAATATTAGTATTTCTCCTTTTGGTTTTCCCATGCTCGGATAAAAATACTAAGGGCTCATTTTTCAAACGTCAGATAGCTGCTATCGGGAGAATAATTTTGACAATTTGACAGCTACTCAATAGAAAATATGTCAAAATTTCAACGTCGTTCATCCGATAGAATTTATATGCCTATTGAAAATGGAACATAAATTCTTTTATAAACAGTATAAAAATTGTACAGTTCCCTGGTAAAATGTATGTTTTGTGACAAACCTGAAATATTACTGCTGCTGATTCCCTGTTGGTTTATTTTTCTGAATTATCCCTACGAGGACACAGATTTATTATTTTAAATATCTTTTAAATTCGTTTCTAGAATCCTTTCGTAAACACAATCACTTTTATTGTTTTATAATATATTAGTTGAATTCTATACTTAATCTACCTCAAGAATATAAGCACCCAAAGATATTTTATCTCGGTTCGGACGCGCTAATCCTATGAAATAGACAACGGTATCCTCGGAGCATCTGTTGAAGCCTTGAATCTATGGATTATTATTACTACCGATAGTTTAGGGATTTGGAAATAATTAACCGGATCAATCAATGGCAAATGTTGAAAATTATTGTCAAGTGATAGAGCCTTGCTGTAAGTCATTAAAGTTACAGATCAAATGATTTTAATTCGACCGTCTCATAGAAAAAAACTTTTGCTGCATTTCGATCGGTGAATGAGATTACCGACGACCCAAAACATAGCAAAAACACTAAGGGGGATTGATTCTGGTTATGCTACTCCTACTAATATAATTTGTTATGGAGGTAGCTGATACCCTGTATTAACACACAGGCTACTTAATATACCGAAAACATATAGTATTGCGTGTGCGAAGTGCGTGGTGGCCTGTTGGTTATCGGACTAGACGCGGCTGCCTACATGTTCACGGTGGTCGCGGGTTCGAATCCCAGGGCACACCTCTGACTTTTCGGGAGTCATGTGTGTATTGATAATCAATCACCACGCACTAAAACGGTGAAGGAAAACATCGTGAGGAAACCTGCATACCATAGCGATTTATAAAAAATTCTATGGTATGTAAGTCCGCCAACCCGCACTAGGCCAGCGTGGTGGACTATATGGCCTAACCACTCTCAATCGTATTCTCGATTGTAGAGTAGGCCCGTGCCCTGCAGTGGGACGTATATGGACTGATACAGATACAGATATAGTATTCCCATTGTATGAACAAGGATTTCACATATATTTGCTACTCTTTCAAACTCAGAGGGATGGGATGGGATTGAGTATAGGGCAGATGAAATGGGACCGAATGAGACGGGACAGGACGGGACGGCTAAAGCGGTATTGAGGACGGCAGTCACGTTGAGTTAACGTATAAAACAGTTAGTAGTTAATATAATATGTATTTGATATGGATCTGCACTCGGGCGAAGCCGGGCCGTGCCGCTAGTAATTTTATTTGATTTTGTATATTCATGAAACCGGGGGCATTCAAGACATCACGATTGAACTAGCACAGATAAAAAGCCTTCAGCGGACGAGCTCATCTAAAGGATTTTTTTTTAGTACCAGTATTTAAAAACTGGTACCTAAAGCTTGACAATTATGTCGGGATAATTACACAATGCATGACCACATATTCTGACAATATGTCCAAAAATGTAAATACAAACATAGGTATTTCATATTTTTTTTTAATACCGAACACTGCATTCTCACATAATATTTCAGCTGAAATGAACATTTCTGGTGGACACTCGCTGCCCACCAGGTTGGACAGTATGTGCGGAAACGGACAAGTCGATGACAAGCGCGATGGTCGCGTGATTGCGGCCGCGTGCGTGACTCAATACGCACGGACTTACGCACTCGTTTTGATGTAATGAATTATTGACGAACTGTCTATTTGAACGTATTGGTATTGGGTTAATCCTTTAGTGATGGGCCCTCGCATTTGTAGGGAAGACTCTTTCTCAATAGTGGGATGTATGTGGATATGGCAGTAGTGTAGAATAAAAGCTAGCTTGGGAAGAACTGAACGACCAGGATAGTAAAAACAAGTAAGAACCTAGGGAAAGTAGAGTTGAAAGTTATAAACTCAAGTATTAAACTCAAGCAGAAATTAAATAAATTCATCGAAAACAGAAAAAAAGATTATCACACGCAAATTAAAAAATACAAATAATCCATATCTACAAAAAATATTGTCTCACCCGGACCTTAATCCGCTTATAAAAACCGTGTAACACACAAAAAAGTCCTCAATTCTATTGCAACAAAATCACAATAATCAACTTAGTCATTGTGATAATGAGGGTGTGATAGTAGTGCATTATGCACAATGAGGTGCAGCGATCATTAGCTGTTATCGTCCGTTATCTTATCAATCGACCTCGACTAATGCAGACCGCGACCCCAGAAGCGAAACAGTCTGTACCTACGCTTAGGTCATTGCTGTTACACAGGGTGCGGCGTGTTGGTAAACAGCCTAGTTTGATTATCCGGCTGATTAATGATGTTGATATGCACGGGGCAAATGAGACACTGACAGATAGTTGGGAACTTTGAAACATAATTTTAAAATTAATAATTGCAGCCTATTGCTGAGTTAGGGCCTGCTCTAAGGTTGAGCTTAGACCATAGTCCGTCACGATGCCTTATTACAATTTGTGGGATGTCAGATTGTCAGATTGATGAAAAAAATCTTCTTCTTCTTACTTTCAAATATAGTTTGGCTCCACCGTTTCATCGGTGATTTTGCCAATGTCATGTAGTATGTTGAGGGTAATAGTAAGAGGTTCAGTAGGTATATTGTTTGGTCAGTGCAAACGACAGGTTTCGGTCTGGTGTCTTTGAGGAAAAAATTTAAACATGAGCATTTAAAAAAGTTAACGCCAGCGAGACGACCTGGATGCTTTCAAGCCCACGTGGACTCAAATTTTCTTAGAGCGCGAATTGTGGAGAGACTGGGAGGAGACATTTGCGAAGCAGTGGAATGAAATAGGTTATTAAAAGAAAGAACTTTAAAAGTCACGTAAAATTATTTAACAGTGAATTTACCCTAATTGATATTTAAAGTAAGACATTAAATTGCTTCATTCGTCAGTTTCGTGACTGTGACAGCCGTTAATTATTTTTCGATGTTGTTTATAAAGTGTTATTTTTTATAATATTGTAAGTGATTATTTGACATTTGTAAGTGAAGCAGGATTTTAAGCGTTTCTGCTTATCGTATAAAATATGGATACATATTTAGTAGTACTACCTAGTCGCTACAGATTGATTTTTATTAAGCATGACGCGAACCAAACCTAAGACTTGTTACTAAAATCAAACTGCTAATATTAATATTTATAATCCTGGTACTATTTTAAATGAATTTAATTATAACATCTTAGTAACGTATGAACCATGCTGTATTCTTCATAAGTAGATATGGAGCGTTTCGACCGAGGCTACGCTATTCTCTCACACAAAAGCGACGTAAAGTGTCACGAATGATCTTTGTACCCGAGATCAATATCATGCCAGTCGACACAATTATGGAGGCATGCGTAAAACTTGATTTATACAAAATTTTCCCTGCACTTGGTCATTTATTGCATTCTTGTAGGTAGTTTGAGTAGGTAACAATTCGGTTCAATATCAAATAACTCTCTTTTTGTATGGAGTAAAACCCTCAACTAAATCTCAGGCTTCAGTAAATTTCTATAAAAAACAGGTGCATTGATTAATGTAATACGTTTGTATGTTTTATTAATATGACTCATGTGCGAGAAACATCTGTCATTAAATCGTAATGCGCCTTAATACTTTTTTAACGATGACCATAACTTATCACTTAAGGCTTCCATCCGTCCATCGATAAATATAAAATACTTTTTTACGCGCGGATTAAATGTATCTAAATGAGGGACACCACTATGCAGAATGACAGAAACGTTATAGCAAAGCTCACTTCAACAGTAAAAGCGAAAAAGGAGCCTACTATATTCATCCGAAACGAAGTTCGAAACTTCGGATGATCGAAGTTTATATACGATACGAATGTACCTACATAAACTTATGGTCGTTATTGACTTATAATAGTAACCATAGGTTTATGGTAACGATATACAGTATAAAAATTCGAACTTTTACAGAGTAGATACATTCGTATCGTATAAAAAATTTCGATCGTCCGAAGTTCCGAACTTCGTTTCGGATGAAAATAGTAGGGCCCAAGAAGTAGATCGAAATGTCTTTGGTGATACCCATCTGAAAAATTTGACTTTAATCACTTTAAATAATAGAATTGGCCCTATTAAAGTAAATATACTAGTCTTGTGTTCAGTCGATTCATTCACGCTAAAATCAACACTATCTACAACAAGGCATTCTACATATTAATAATGAATATTTATCTAATAATTGCAAGTGTATCCGTTTTAAACTACAGCCTAAGCACTTGATACCAAGAGCCATTCAAAAATTATTCCATTTGTGTATGATATGCAGTTTAACTGCATTAATAGTTACATTATAAGTGTTAGAATTTAAAATTCATCGCTCGTGCAGCTTAGAATCGCTACGGCTCCAGATATTTCAAGTCAAATATAGGCAAAAACATCTTAGCGACCCGACTAATGCTAACTGGTTTAAACCAAATACGCCATAATGGATGTTGATGAAATATGAAGCTGTATGTTAAACTTCTGGGCTATATTAGTAATGCATAGCTTGTTTCGATAATTCACAAATCATAATCCACTGGTGTCTTATCTGTATCAGCCCATACACGTCCCACTGCAGGGCACGAACCTCCTCAACAATCGACAGCAGGATTAAGCGTGGTTAGGCCATATTGTCCACGCTGGCTTAGTGCGGATTGACGGACTTGACGGCGGACATACCATAGAAATTCATACAAATCGCTACGGTATGCAGGTTTCCCCACAATGTTTTCCTTCACGGTTATAGTTAGTATCTTTTACTGGATATGGGTTTTTCAAGATTTATGATACGATCATATAGTAGCGATCTTTATTCAGGGACCCCAATAACTTGTTATCAACCATGCCGTCATTTTTCCTCATTTTTCGGGTAGCAAAAACTGACTAGTTTTTCCATTTTGCCAACATACGCTTTCCCAAAGCCGCAAGTTACTGCAACAGACTTGATGTAAATATCTTTCCAGCGCCTAAAGCTCTTTTAGATCACGTCAACCAATTCGCATCAATTAACCAACAGCCACTGAATAATAACTGTTATCGGACTAATAAAATAATCGATTAAAAACACGCGTTGCGACATGAGACAGGCAACATAACCTGTCCTTGCATCAGAATATTGCTATTCATAATTTCAATTGCACGCGGATTTCCTCAAGTTATCCTTCGCAGAAGTAGGTGGCGCGTTAGTCCAAAATTTTAATTGCTAATGTGGGAACCGAACCCAATACATTCAGTTTAATGATCCAGTCGCCCTAATGTACTGTTATGAATTAATTCATAAACATAAACCATTCAATGAAAAACGTATTTAAAGGAATTAAAAAATATACTGGCTATAAAAGTAATCCACTTTGTACAAATTAATTGTTTCTAATGACATGATCAGCTCGGGAAAAGGGTAAGGCAGGTGTTTTGTCTCATAAACGCAGGACACATCTGCCTGCACATGAATAAAAATACTGACGCTTCTACAAAAAATAGGGCTATCATAAATAGCCCCTCCTTTCATCATTATTAACAACCTCGTAAAAAGATATATCTCATTTAATGCCAATTTAAGTTATATTGCAGACATTATCTCGCCGAAAAGAAAAATACACCGCGCTAATTACAAAACGAAGAAAAAACGAACCGATTACAAACAAGATGATCGTATGTAGACTGCGATTGCTAAACGGCGATAAAATTATCATAATGAACACGTTACATTTCGAATCACAATCTTAATTGAACGATGTGGATCTATATTAATATATAAATATTTAAATTGTGTATATAACATAACAACCGAGTGTTATATCGCAAATTTCCTTTCTGATCGTAATCTAGAGAAATGTATATGAAACACGATAAATATCGTCATCAATAAGTAATGACAAAAATGGTAAGTTGTGAAATACCTAAGAAATTAACTTCATGGATGAAATAATCCATCGAAATAAATAAAAAAGAATAACAATCGAATTGAGGACCTCCTCTTTTTTTGAAGTCCGTCAAAACATTACATGTGGATCACACAGATATTAAGATATTAATATTTATAAATATGTGTATTAGGACAGGAGTTGAACCCGCGACCTCTCGTTTCACAGCCAGCGTCTAACCAACTGCGCCACAAAAGCTCTCAATACTTAGAACCTTATCGGTTAATGACAAAATAAATACATTGACTGCCTCGGTGGCTTAGTTGTACTACGATACGGTTACAAAGCTGAGGTCTCAGGTTCGACTCCCGGATCAGGCAAAGTGGTTTTTAATTTTTCTATTCATAATCAGCCTAGAGTTACGAATAGATATGTCGATAGGGTCGCCCTATCAAATCGCGAGACGGAACCTACAAGGGGGAATAGAGGTGGCCTACCCCTTCTTGGTAAAAAGCGCGAGTTTATGTACGTATGTATATCATCATCTTAGCCACACGAAGTCCACTGCTGAACACAGGCGTCCCCCAAGGATCCCCACATTGACCTGTTGGAGCGGCCTGCATCCAACGACTTCCTGCAACTTTAGCCAGGTCGTCCGTCCACCTTGTTAGCGGACGTCCGATATTTCGCTTGCCTGTATGTATATAAAAAAATTAATAAAATGTATG